>CM056609.1:27134470-27317415 GCA_029721355.1 Tegillarca granosa | reverse complement strand
CTGACTTTATGAATAAGTCATATGTATGGTGGTTTACCCCAATTCAAGATTTATTTCACCTATGTAGAGGCGGTCGATCAATAAAGGAAACCTGAATGATGGAATAAAGTCCCTTGACCTTGTCGTATCTCTATTATCTAGTAACTACGATATACGTAGCGACTTTCTGGTAGCATTCACAGGAAAAAAGTTCCTTCCTTACTATGACTTAAGAACAAACATTTTCTAAGTCCGTTTTCATGAAACAATCCTCAATTAAGGAATGTTAGAACAGGAAAATAATCACGTTTATAATTGTGTGATTGATGGTAATTTTGTTAAGTAAGTTTGCCACGCACGTGTATACATGTTCCCGTTTTATAACTTTATATGGTCCATTCAGCACGGTATACCATTATCTTAATTAATACCCAAGCATTCATTTAAAATCCCGAATAGGTATAAAGCTGCTGATATTTTAAACATGACTTTTCCTGGCCATTGACACTCGTGAACTCTCTTTCTTTATCAATGAAATAATAATCAAAGAAAATATAAAAATAAATGAATTAAAATAACTGAATCACATATATATGTGGTTTAGTTATTTTTAAGAATTTCCAGCGATTATCAAATGAAATTGTATGTTACATCTCAATTTGAATATTATTTTCTAAAAATAGTAACAACTTCACTTAAGTAATCAAGTAACTTAAGTTACTAATTCAAATAAGAAACTAAAATATAGATCAATTCACATTAAAAAATCAATTAAGTAGCGTTCATTGGAGTTAGAGTACTTAATCAAAGATTCAGTAGCTTAAATCCTAGATTCACTAACTGAATCCTAGATTCACTAACTGAATCCTAGATTCAGGCTTTCCATAGTTTTGTTATTTAAGTAAAGTATGGTATTTAAAATACTTAACTATAGGGTCATCCAATGCCAAATCATTCATTTTTTTCCCGACCACCCCCCTCCGATTTCAATAAGAATTTGGCCCCCTATTAGCCAAATCAATCAAAAGAATGGGATAAATATCAAACTTATCCGGCGTCTTTGGACCATATAAGTTTCATTTGATTGTATGAATAACTGTGGCCTCTATCGCGCTAGCAACCCAAAAGTTTTAGTACCGTTTATAATTCTCGTGTTACATCAAATTTTCTGTCATAGGGTCCCATTTTCCTTTGAAACACGTGCATTTTTCAAATTGCTCTGAAGAAACTAAATAAGCTAGGACCAAGCTAAAACTTTGCCTGTGTTAGTTTCTCATGGGGACATCTCAGCATGCCAGATAAATTGAAATCGGAGGGGGTCGGAAAAAAATGAGCGAGTTGGCACTGATTGACCCTATGTCTTTTAAAAGATGTCGTTCAAATTGAAATTTGTAATTACTTTAAGAAAAAATATAAAAATTCTTTGATGTATAATTTTTGTACATACGGTTTTATATTAACTGAATAATCCAAAATCCTGAGACCATTTATTATTTACCGTTGTAATAATTTAAAATTGATTCAAGAAAAAAAAAAGACACCCCAAACAGAACCTTGCAGTAATTCTTTTTTATCTCTTTTAAGAAATTTGGTAACCACTCATTTTCAAAATGTTTCGCCTCAGGCAACAGCGTACATTTTGTAAAAATATGAAAATATAGATGTATGAGCATATATAATTTTGAAAAGCAGTCGAAGATTTAGTCTCAAATATGTCATATTTCAAATGTGTACGGGGGGGAGTGTTGTCAATGACATTGCGCCTTATATAAACAGTATACAAGATAGAAAAGTAGCTGCTGCTGTGATTCGTTTAAGAAATGTCAAGTTCTTAGATTGAGACCAATTGTTAAAAAATTTGGAAATCTAGAAAGGTTGATTTAAATTTGCTGTAATCTTTTAGAAAATACAAAATTATTGTAAATTTATAAATTTATTTGGTATAGGAAGGACAAAGTTGGAAAATTGATTGTTGCCATGGGGTTCTTGGCCAAAAGAGAATCATTGGCTCTTGATGCAAGTCAACATTTAAAATTTTGTCCATGATATAAAAATCAAATTTTAAAAAATCCAGCATTGTAAATTTTTTTACGTCTTTGTCTTCATAGACAACATTTTTGACCGCATACGTCAAACGTCAAACGTCTTTACCCCTTAGCAACCGCTGACGTCGGCTTCCTGACAACTAAATCAAATAATCAGTCCACTGTCATATGTGTCTAACTTGACGTAAACGGTGTCATTTGTTTTCTTTATTAAAACATGAAAGTTAAATATGTAGTCCTAAAATTTGCAGTCATAAATGATGATCGTGGTGACAACAGCAAATTTGAGTTTTGTGAACCTGAAGGTGCATCATATCACTTGTGGTTATATCACGCTGATAACATCAAATGTCCCCATTCAAGTACAAAAACATTAACGTTTGATACCAGCTGGATTCAATTTGTTTTTGGCTTTTGTAATTTGATGTATTTTTGATAGTGTTAACAACGTGTTATTCAATTACACAGGTAAATATTTATGCTTCGAATTTCATTGCCTCATTTATGTCCAGACATATCTTCTCTCAACTTGAAGCCAATGACACTTATACCAAGTGCGATGGTGTGCAATGAGTGTAAGTTGTATGGTCCGATGTGTCTGCATGTTTGCAAGCTCCGTTTGAAATTAATTTACATATAATATTTGCAAGTGATACATGTAAGCAAAACACACATCCAAGCCGAATGATTTACAAATGGCGGTGAAACTAGCGTGCGAATGTACCGACGGTTGTCATGGCCATCCAGTTGCATTGTGTTTGGATTAATGCGCAGTTCTGTATTTTCTTTCATGTGTAAATTAGTATAAAAAGACAAGGTTAATGTTCTAAACATTGTATTTATTTTTGAAATTAAATTTCTTATCAGCAGTTTTTAAGGAATCCTTAAACATCCTTTAAATTTCAGATCTATTAAATTTTTAAGGACCTTCATCGGGAAAATTTATTATTTGATTTTATTTCATTGATCATTTTTTCTTTTCTAAACATTAAATCTATTATTATTATTTTAATTTACATCATATCATTTGAAACAATTTAACCATATACTACCTAGAGAAATTGATAAGATATAAGAAAATCTGGTTAAAGAGAATTTAAGTCTCCCTTTGTTAAGGAGAAGATTTAATTAAATGAAGTAATGGGAATCCTGTCAACGTTATTTGTGTTACAGTAAAACACAAATATACTAGCCCTTGTTATATTGCAGACATTCAGTCTATCAAAGAAACATATCACTAAAAAGTGTTTTATGAAAGTATTTTAAGCTTTCTAAATCTAATACAGGACAAGATATCATCAGATGAAATTCATGGCTGAAATTAAAGAATTGCATCAATTTTGGAACATCATTCTACCACTTTTAATACATAATAGAAAGAGGTATTGTGACGATTTTTAATATGCAGATATATTATTTTTCGAACAATAATTCATGGACAGAACTAAATTGTAAATAAAAATCTTAGTATTGTATTTCTTTTCATTTTTTAGCCTTATTATTGTTTTTCTAGTTCTTGCTGATTTTTAATTTGATTTTTCTTTTGAGGGTTTTCATAGATAAAACAGATGGGATTTATATGATCGGCCATTTCTATAAAAAGGCAATTAAGAACTTAATCTATATATATACATACGTTTACAGTAACAAAAACACGTTCGTCATTATTAATAAATAGGCAATAAAGGTATACGATACGATAAAAAAAGTAAAAACACATATTCTCATCACTGTATCTCCTTCGTAAATATTAATTTATGTTATAATTAACCATTGAACAGCATAGCTATGGCAGTTATTTGGTTATAAATGCCATAGCTTTGCAATGCAAACTGAATAACGCGCGTTTGCCTGACAAAGCTATGGTATTTATAATCTTAAACTGCCATAGCTATGCTGTTCAATGGTTATGTTTACGTTGTATTAATTATAATTAATTTTTTGGAATTGTTGTCACATCAATTTAAATTTTCCCGCCTTCAACGAGAAGCGGGGTCCATTATTGGAACAGCGTAACAATGTATAGCACAACATGAAAAAAAAAAAACAGAACTCGAATAATTATGAAATATTTTATTAACCATCACATTGTTTTGCACATTTTATATAAAACATGAATTAAGCCACTTTAACAGCAATTTTACCAAATTATTTTTAAAAAAAAACGAATTTCCTAAGGCGGATGACGAACGAATAAACAGTCTCGAAGATTGACACGAAAATGATGTCTCACTCTCACTGTCATTTTTGAAAATTTAAAGTGCAGTGCGAGAAATTGGAATTTACGAAGAAAGCAGGAGTGACTTAAATGGATGACGGTAATGTTATCTGCTTTGGATAAGTCATAGTTTCCGTCATTATCATTCGTAGAACTTGTGGAACATTCAACATGATGCGACCCAGATTGTGACCAATTTAAGGGGTGGTACAACAACAGCTAATTCAGTCTTTAAATCTTTTGCAGGGTGAATTAATTCTGACAAAGACTGTTTTCTTTTTTGTTGAGACAGTTGTGTTGTTAAAAACTTCTCATTTATTGTTCGGAATAAACATTATGTGCCGAGTTTCGTACCCAGGTCATTGAGATGCTAAATGGCCGTCGCCCGCATTTTTATTATATTGATTGAATAAACTTTGGGAATTTTTGTCAGTTTTATAGAAGCACTGAAGCAGCGGTTTAACATTTTACAGGACAATCGACCCTCTCAGTTGCATAAATATTCTTTTTTACCATCTCTCATTTTGTCTGTATAAGATATATATTTCATGTTTTAAAGTGACATATTCTCCAGACTTGTCATTGTGAAACTCAATTATGACTGGTTTTAACTGTTGGTGAAATTCCATAGCTCGAGAAATAAAATTTATAGAACAGATGGTACCGAACACACTGTTTCAGTATTATGGGAGAAATTGGGGTACTTTTAAGATTATTGGAAATCGTGCATTTAATTCAATGTATATGTATATTTAAATTTTTTTTTTTTTTTTTTTTTTTTTTTTTTTTTTTTTTTTTTTTTTTGGCTATGAAACTTCTTAGAAAAGTTGTGCAGAGAATGAAATATTCATACGGCTAGTGTAATGATCATGTGATCAATGTCAGTTATTGCCCCGTAATTGCCAGATGTCTCAAAAATGTTTATGTAGTAAAGTTGCAAAGCAAATTTTAATATATGTATATAATGGAATCATATTCTATGTACCTCTATATTCACGTTAGTATTTATCATTTATATTTTTTTATATTTACAATAGAAAAATAATTTCTACGTTGAACCCTGTTTGATTTTTGTTTTCATTATTCGCATAAACATCGGTTTTTCACATCGCGCATGAATACCATTTCTGGTTTTTCCCTAACTGACCTATTTTTAGCTATCTGTTTTTATCTCACAAAACCACGTACATACTTCGATATTTCCTTCTTTTTTTCAAGTTTTTTTCACGTTATAGCAAAATAAATATTTTTTCAAAAAATAAAAAATATTTACAACACCTATTGAATTCCTATGATGAACTCATTGTAGAAAATCTAGAACATTAGGCAATTCCCGTGACCTACTTTTATTAATCTATTTTTAACATTCAAGCCATCACATTTTATAGTGTTATTTAATTAAATATACATAGAAAATGAAAAAAAAATATTGAATTTTAAATAAATAAATAAAATATTTGTTTCGATTTTTATTGTATACTTAAAAATATTTCCATCGTCAGGGTGTTCTAAACGCTACACGGCACACTGCTTGCGGGCCACTACCATACAAGCTATGAGCGATGCCGGTGTTGAGACCAAACAGATAATGTTTATGAGCGGTTATCGGAATGAGGCTTCTGTCAGGAGCTACTCTCGCGACTGTTCGACCATTCAAAAACATGCTTTAAGTTCGCTTCTTTCATCAACTGTCACTGGTAATACTTCTGCCGTAATTCCCTCTGCCTCTGACCATGCTTCTTCTTCTCTACCACCAACAGATAATCACGTTATGGTTCCATGCTCGGACCTGTGCACAACACCGTCCAACAAAACGTCGCGCATTGATGTTTCCAATACCCTGTCATCCATACAATCGGGAATCTTGACAAATTCAACGTTTAATAGCTGTAAATTAACAATCCATATGAATTTGTAACTTTGTTTGTCTATTTGAATAAAATTGTATGAAATATTCTTTTGTTTCCAGCGTACTATTTTTTAAACCGTCTATTACGTCACACAATCAGTGAGAATGCGGGAATTATTTTGATTGACATATTGGCTGTTCCCAGAATGTTTACATTGCCGACAGATTCGGTATATACCGGTTTTTCTTTCTTATTTGTATGACGCAATCGAGAAGTTTGTAAAAAGAATGTTAGGAAAAATATTGTAAATATAAGAATTGACTGTCATTTTTTCCTGGGTTATCAAGGAATGAACCAGATTTTAAAACTAGCAAATCTAAAATGAACTGCTTCGCAGTTCATCAGATTTGCTAGTTTTAAAATCTGGTTCATTCCTTGATAACCCAGGAAAAAAATGACAGTCAATTCTTAAATATACATAACTTAATTACAAATAATGTAACTACTATCAATAATAATTTTGAAATAAAAAGGCGCATTATAATCCACCGAACAATTTGCTTAGAATGATTTTGATCTTAAGCATAACTTGGATTTGTAAAAGTACATGTATATGTATATATGCAAAGCAATTTATGATAGAAATTTTGTTTATACCCAGTAAACCAAAACAAATTGAAAGCTATTTTTTATATTTACAATATTAATGTTTGATATTTCTGCTTAGAATTTGCACAAGGTCAATTATTTTAGTATTACAAAAAACTGTATTTCATTTTTTATCCGCTGGTTTTTGTCAGTGAACGGAACAGCACCATTTTACATTCAGAGCATTTAGCTCCGCCCACTGACGTCACACATAAACAAACCGCAAAGCAGTGCTGAAACTTCATAGACAAGGTTTTATTCAAACTTATAATTGTTTTTTATTAATTACATTTTCTTACATGTATTTATCATTTATTTATTGAAGCATCTATTTATTTACTTATTTATTTATTCAATTATTTCAATTATGCATATAATGTGTAAATTATTTGATTATTTTGAATGATCATCAATGGTCACGTGTTACTATGCCAGATATGATCTCAATTAACAATGTATAAAATATATATGCTTGTTATGAATAACATCGATAAATTTAAAATCCCTTGAGCTTTGAGGACATCTTTAAAGCTTTTGATATTATACCAAATCCTGCTAAGTGTGTTAAATATTTAAATGATACTTTTACACAATCATTCAAATACAATTACTTCTGTTTTGCTTTTCTTTGAAAAAAAGGTATCGAGGAGATTGTCCCTAAGATTGTTTAATATTCATACGATTTGGATCTTGTTTTCGATTTTTTAAAAAAGGTTATCTGACCTAAAGAAGTCTTTTAAGATAGATTTCAAACAAAAACACATTAAAATCACTTGTGGTTTTACCGTTATAAAACATTACACAGGAAACCTTGAATAAAGTTCAAGAGTTCAAAACGACATATATGATTTCTGTGTAACTTACGGATATCATATGCGCTGCTTGTGTTAAAAGGTTTCCGGGATTACATTGTAAAGAACGACACGGCACAGGGAATATTCACTGTTACATGATTTCTGTCGTTTACGGTTTAGATAATTGACAAAAAGATCCGTGAATAACGAAAAAAGAGCTAAAAGTAACGGAAAAAGTTTTATTGGTATTTACCAATTTACCAATTGAAAGCTTACCTGACCAAAGGCCTGTTGGTTGATGACATGGTACAATTGAACGATAATTTTTTTCCATATCCAAAAATATGAAAAAAATAAAATAAAACAAAAAAATTAAATAGGGAAAATGATGCATAAAAGTATAACATCAACGTAGATATACTTAAGAAATGATTTATGTTATGAGTATAAAAATTATGCGATGAGTATAATGTGATTATTTGCACATAATTTAAAAAAAAATTTCGATAAAATAACGATAACGAAAAATGCATTGTTAGTGCTGCCATGTTTGTTAGCCTTAGTGATATTAATTTTGTATACTATGTATTTATGCGCTGATTTTCTTTACTGTATGAAAGTATTTCCGTATGAATTGACGCATTCATGCGCCAAAATAGAAATTGTAATTATAGCCGAATTATTTACCAATTGTCTCAAACACAGTTTAACAGGGAAGAAAAATTGAATATATATTTTAACATACAGAGAGACAAATATAAATATGTAAATATACATATATGCCTGATATGTTGTAGACAAATCCAAATGATTTTATGCTGCAAACTATGGCGGTTGAAGTTTTAATTATGAAGACGTATTTCTTGTTAGCTGTTCAAAAAATCAACATATGCCGACTTTAGTATTCGGTTGTAGCATAAGATGCGACTTTACATCTCTTTTTTCGTGAGCACACATTTTCCAAATGAAATGTTTGGTGCTTGACCGTCTTATCATTTTGTTTTTAGAAATTCAAATTTCTAAACCATTACAGACTATATTTTACTTTTCTCGTTTTATACAAGTCATTCTGTCAATTGCTTTATTCCGTAATCGATTATTGAGTTTCAATATAATTATTTCTGCTTAAATGCTGATTGTTTTAATGTAACGACTGCAGAGCAGCAGACAGACTAAGTGCGGTGGTTTGGATATTGGCATTGTGAGCCGAAGGTTATTGTTTAAATTAAACTAGGTATTGTTGGAGACCTGTCGGAACTACTTTTGCTTTCAGTATATAAAAATTGTAATTTTTACTTTATTGTCTTCAATTCTTCAAACAATTTCTTCAATATTCCACTCGAACTAATGCTCTTTAATACAACCGGAATTGGTCAACTTGAATTTGTGGTTCAATCTTTAAAATCGATTCATTTTCATTAAAAAATTTCAAATGATTTCGTATTTTTTATGACCTAGATAAAATAAATATGAATTAAATTTTGTATCAAACTCAGAAAAGACGCTGTAATAACGTTTTAATGATCCACAAGATTACTTATAATTAGTTTCTTATATTTTTATTCATGATTATTTACCATGTTGTTTCATCACCTAAACTGTAGTTCTTTCTCCTTTGTAAATTTTCATCTTAAATCACAAGAAATAAAGTATTTTATTTCATTTACTCAATTACCCATGAGCAATTCCCAAAAAGTTTCAGATAAGCATCACAGACCACTTATTGAATCATAATAATACAGTACATTATACAAATGGACATCGGCAATGATCAAATCTACAGCAACTTGGGAAAGTAGAGAACAATACTCAGATCAGAAAATGTATTCGATTGCCTTGTTACGAACTCTTGGCTTCTTGCACTACAGTTTAATTTTAAGATGATTTTCTTTTGAATAATAACAAAAACTTGTTTGGCATTAATATGGTCACTAATGACAGATCATGGCAGACAGACCAACAACAACATGAAAACTTAATGAGCAGTTGACATGCATGTTGTAACCCCAAGCAATTGGCGTATCTACCACAACCGAGTTCCGGACACAACGAGCCAACAAACCACTTTCTAGGTTCCGTACCCGATAGCAGAGCGTGTCACAAAACCGTGCTATCAACGTAAATAAATTAAAACCTCCCACGTTTTTAAACTTTTCAAACCTACTTTGGTCTAAAGTTTTGCCCCTGCATCTCCCAGGATACGTCCATGGCGAAATCCTGCCCTATAGGATCCAATCTTAGCAGGGCGTTGACAAAGTAATTGACTGAATATTATAATACTATTTTAACATATTAAATTCTAATAGAAATGCCTGTCCACCATGAACTGCCAGTGACGGTTTTTATTCTAATTGTAAAAACATAACACCATTCATCACATAGATAAAATTAAGATATATAGTTTTCTATATTCTGCCTGCATAAGTAATCAATGTCTGAATAATGCTAACACGGAAACATCGTCGTATCAAGTATGACGATAGAGGCATTGAAAGCTTACCATATCAAATAAAACACACTATAAACTTATAGTCCATATCAAATCCGGAATGCAAATTAAATTGAAATTAATTCAAAAATAAAACTACGAAAAAATAATCTAACACCGATGTATGTTCAAACTGAAATAATGATATTTAAACACTGATACAGCTTTAATGTCCATTATGGTTTTCAGCTGCGTTTTGATGGCTTTTTGTATGGCGAAGACATTTAAAGTAATAAATCAGTCAACTGAAAAAAAATAAACAGTAGACAGCAGTGAATATTTTAAAGGGGTATGGGTATGGTTGGCGGTTGATTTACATACAAACAAACCATTTACAGACAGATTCGTTTACCCTGTATCATACTTTGAAAACCCAATCTCAGAACGTAGACCGTGCACTTGTTCATTACATTATATAAATACTGCTACAAGCAACAGTTATTTCCCTTTCAGTTACACTGAAATAAGGCGGATACATATATATCTATTAAACTGTATTATTTTAAGAAGATTTCCTTTAAATAATAACAAAAATCTGTTTGGCATTAACAATGGTCATTAATGACAGATCATGGCAAACAGGCCGACAATTTATTTTGAAAATGCATTAGACCCCCATCGCTCTAAACTCTGAATTATAAATGGATCTAACCCTTTAAATCTAACGTATTTACTTCCCCTATCCTAAAACAATCAGATCTGAAGACTGATAAGGGAAGGTCGAGCTTAATTATTGATTTCCTGAGTACAGCATTGAACTGATAACGTGTCAACACCGCCATCTTTATACATCAAAATAGACCATAAGACCGAATCTTGACAAATAGTCCAACTTTACTACCCGATGTACTAACCTATATATCAAAATAGAAAATGTGTCATGTCGGCTGTGGTGTACATTAATTCGATCACACTATGGAGACCATAAACTGCTAAAACATAAGTCGACCTAAATAACAATAAATCGTATTCCGACCAACAAACAGTCTCTAAAACATTGTAAATGTTATGTAACATGTCCTCAGTAATAGGAGCTCTAGAATCGCGTACGTGTCATATAGTCCAGTTACAGCCTTTTGTACCAAACATTGAGATGTAAGGTTAGTCCAGTTATAAACCTTATGAACATAAGAAATGGCTACCAAATATGAACTGATTATTGACGGCGATAAGCCTTTTTGTGACTAATAAAAAACGAACAACAACAAATGATCTATCGCGACAGGCCACAAGTCGGGTAACTTAAGAAATATCATGAAGTTTGTGAATTGTGGAAAGGCTGTGTGGTAAGCTGACTTGGTATTTACAGGCTGCACTGCATTAACCGTCTGAGCGTTAGCTGAAGACCATCCATAACCCCTCCGGCATAGGTGTTTGGTGCATGTCTGCATAAGGGGAAAGCTTGCGAAATTTGTCCATCTGCAAACATGATAAACTGTCGCATAAGACGTTGTAACAACCCCTGATATGCTGTGCTTTGAATGTAATAATTTACTGCAAATAATGCAGTACAAATGTACGCAACAGTCTTAATAAAACCATAAATCATTGTATTTAAAACCCGATAAATGAAAATCTCCACAAGCACTAAGCGAAACGCTGACTGAAGGTGAGCTTAACATAAAAGAGAACTTTGACCTGACATTTGAACTATTTTAATAGCCCCATCAAATTTTGTATACATAACTGAACACTTTTGGCAGTGTTTCTATCGGAATATTCATTTAATTCTAATTCCAGTCTATTTATGTTGATAGGATTTAGGTTGATAGCAGAGACACCTGTTCCTTGAAAACGAAAAGACTGGGGGCATGTATTTTTCTGTGATTCCCTTTGCAGAGCAGGCAAATATGCATAAATTGACAGTTGGGCCAATTGCAAATACCTTATTTAAACTAAAACAAACACCTTTATTCTTATTTACATTAATTACTTCGTAACCCTACTTTATCTAAATTTCTTTGCACAGAAAGCAAACGGGGACAAAATGAGTAATTTAATGGGTAATTTAGTGTTGCACAAGACTGATAGTGAATTGCCTGACCGACAAGCGAAATCGCTCGTCAAAGACACGCAAACCAAACCCAGGGGACCGTGCGGTTGCATTCTGAATGCCGCTCATTTATTGCATTAATTCGACTGCTCTTTCAGGGAACCTCTGTAAGGCTAGTTTGTGAAAAAAGAGAAATACATCTGTCCATTTGTTAATTGAAGGTATTTTTCTAGAGAAATGTTATTATTACAAGTACCATGTCGAATCACTGCAGCGTCCCTTGGTTTAGTTGCAGTTGTCTTTTTTGTCTTTTGTATTCCATCTGCTTTCTTTGAAGCCTTCCTTTTTGGTGGCATGATTGTAACTTTATAAACAACTAAACAGGTAGTCAACAGGTAAATAAGTTATTAGGTTAAAAATGTCGCAAATAATATTATGAAATATTTGATTTATATACAAACAAACTATTTACAGATTCGATAACCCTGTATCGTACTTTGAAAACGTAATCTCAGAATGAAGACAGTGCGCATGTTACATTATATACATACTGCTATAAGAAACAGTTACTTCCTTTTATTTAAACTACGCTAGTAGAGACACTGAAGTCAATCGATTCAATATACATTGATAATCTATTAAACCGTTTTATTTTTATAACATTTTTTAACTGACGTCCTCTACTCAATTATAGTTCTAAAAATCTTGACTTAATAACAAATCACCAATGCAGTCAATATTAATAAAAATAGATACCGTACATGTATGCAGGGAGGAAATCAAATTCGAATAACCAAAAAAATAGTTGGAGATGGTCATTTGTATACAATATTGGAAGAAAAACAGCATTTTTTATTATGATATATTGCCTAACTTAAGAAGTTAATGACAATATGTAATCAACAGAATACGTCGACAATCACAAATTAATTGCTGGTCGATAGCTGATTGGGGGCGGGATAAGTTTCAATTATTGCTCCGCTTTCATTGAGATGATACTCAGTCCATGATACTGGTATCGACTGGTTCCAAACTTTATGGAATTGTATCAACCTCTTTCCTTTTTTCTTTTTTTTCAAATTCTATAATGCCTCGTTCTTCAATTGTATTATCAGCATGTGTGATTCTCTGATTAACATATCTTATTTTGCCCTGTGGCATATTTTGTGCTGTATTGAAAAACGCATTTCTTGTGCTTGTGGACTTCCATGAAGTATTAGTTGATCCACTGTATATCACAACCGAATCATTCGTCGGTGTGTATGGAACGTTATTACCGAAAGTGTTATTAGTTGATCCACTGTATATCTCAACCAAATCATTCGTAGGTGTGTATGGAACGTTATTACCGGAAGTGTTTGAATTTGAATTTCTTCTTGTTTTAAAGCGACGAATAAATACAATGACAAAGATGACAGCTACAATCACGAAAAGAATTACACCAACAACGCTTCCCACTATGGCGCCTAAAAATTAATTAAAAACACTTTAAACCTTTAGAAGTTTAACTATTTGACAACATTTTAGACAACATGGTATCATTATCTCCATGACAAACAAATCTTTGTTTTCTGTTTTATAGATTTTGGGTTTTCTGAAAATTTATACACAAATTGCTTAGAATGTGCATTGTTGAAAAAAGTTTTAAAAAATACATATGGTTGGGTTTTAAGTTTTTTCAGTAGGGTTTGTTTAACCTACCCCAAATTTCGGCAATAGATTTGTAATTTCATATTTGTTATTAATTGAAAAATTACTAGATTACTATATAACAAAATTTTGTTTTTGTTTCAATAAATATTTTAATAAAAGAGTGTCATGAAGTGATATACATAAAATTTAAATAATAAAAGCATTAGTCATTATAACAGAATGTCAGTTTGCCAAAAAATTAAATTTCATAAAATCTTTGATATACTTTTTTCGAAAACTGTACAAATGAAGATTGTATCAAATTTTTCAGAATGGGAATAATCATTTTCATAACCCTTATTTTTAAAATTCCTATTAAAAAATTAAAATCATCACAAAATTTGTCTCAACCGTTTTCTGGTTTAAACATCTTTATTTTTTGACAGTAGTCTTCTTTAAAGATAGGTTGTTTAAATTTATTGCACGATTTGTAATGAATGAAATCGATCTATTACATAATTTGGACATTTTACGAACTTATTTTGTTATAGTTATACACATTTCATCATAAACTGTGGTTATCCTTGTTTAACCGGAGGACCGTGTATGTATCCAAGACTGGCCGGTGGAATCAGAGGTAAATATGCTTATTCTTTCTTTATTTTTACACAAAAGCAATATAATTTATTGAAGGCTTTATTTGGAACGCATGCAGATATTTTATGAAAGACACTAAACAATCGAAATTATTAAGATAATGAAATTTCCTGTGTATGAGGTCCCAAACATTAGCAAAAGATAGTGTAGCGTTGCAAGATTTTTGCTTAACTAAACCATAAATCTTAAACAATTTTATTATCTTTAATGATTAAAATAACAGTTAATAATAATTCAAATCAAAACAATATTTAAAAATTATTATAACAATTGTAGACTTGACGAAAAATTACTGTTTGGTTATTTTGTCCTGTTGAACATAGTTATTTCCCTCTGTGTCGACACTTACCTTTATTTAACATGTGTTTGATGGTTTTCCTAATTTTAGGCATTAACATGCTTTGTCAGTTAGAGTCTTTGCATCATGGTCTAGAAGATCGGAAATTTTCAAGACAATTTTTGCAGTGTTGAATTTTAAAGAAGTCTAGGGATACTTACAAAAATGTTGTTAACAAACCTTTACAAAAGAGATTAATCAAGGGAGTAAACATTATCATTATCAAAGGCTGGTATGTTTGTTTTATTTGAATAGAAAAAGTCTTAATTTACATTTAATTTCTACACCGGTTATACAACGAAGCAAACTCTTTACAACAAAAATGTTGACTTATGCATAATTCAAGCCTATCCTTATCAAGGCCATCAAAAGCCTTATGGGTGTCATAACATTGCTGTTGATAAGTATGATTTTATGCATCTATAATTATTCTACATATTTTTAACGTGCCCATTTCATATTCATTTTTTCTCAATGTTAATTTCACGCTCCAGGTGTATCATACTAGACAAGAGATGCCTTCCTCCAAGAGCACCCAGGGCCAACTTCCAAAACTAAAGTTTATGTTTTTTGAGATTTGCTTTGAACGTTTATGTTTAATATAAGCAATACCGTTAGGTTAGAAAAAGCTGTAGAATATTAAATAAACATTACTTACCAACATTGACTCCATTCTCTTTGTCCATATGTGCTGGAAAAATTATTCTACCTTCGGACGTTGCAAACAATGGTACTCTTATACCTGATACAGATGCATAACACTTAACACGTGCTGTCATCAAACTCAGTAACAGGAGATCATGTCTGATACTTAGATAAAATTCGCTTATGTATGCATTCTCTAAATTGTCTTTGCAATTGTGACTGGTATCTATATTTTGCTCTCTGTAAGTGTAAGATTGTAACTTGTACTCGCTGCTTTCATCCTTTAAAAACAAATTTATATGATATGTAAAATTGTTATTTTCATTTTTTTTTTCTTTTTCTTACAACCTGATTTTACTTCAGAGATGTTTAGTTGCTGACAATATTTAAAAAGTTAGGAAATTTGTACCTGACAAATTGTATCTATGTACAGCAAATGCAAGCAAGGACACAGCAAAAAAAAAAAAAAGATTTTACATTATTGTAACGTATACATTATTGAAGATCTCAAGGAAACCAACCAAGCAGTTGCACAGTTTAATAATAAAAGTGGTTGAAAATTCCTTTGAGGACAATTTTACTTGCAACATACAACAAAATAAAGAATAAAAATCAATACAAATAAATTAAACAATCATACGCAAAAGAAAAACTATTATAAATTTGGATAATGATTATAAAATTAGAATTAACTTTGAACGAAAACTGGAATAAATGTCCAATTGTTATATATAAAAAATACCTGCTTTGATGTGCCCTATGTGCATATTTCGGAAAACCATTTATTATACTGACACTAGGGGCCGAAAAATTTGATAGATGAAAAACATAAGCCAAACAGTTGAACAATAATGAATCTAAAGTTACAAAATTATATAAATCCAAATCCAGCTACGGAATGCTTTGGATGAGGGAACAGACCTTAGGTTTAAATAAATTTCAAAAATTAAGACGGCTGAAAATTTTGCTAAATGGTACATTTTCTGACAGCACAAAGTAATGCCTACTGAGTTATGGATACCCTCGGGGAGTTTTACTCCACCAGCAGTGGTACCCACTCAGGGGTAGTAAATATCTAACAAATACTTACTAAATTTTTATGTGCCACATGTGCACTTTTCGAATAATCATTCCTCATCAGTGGCACTAGGAGCCGAAAGTTTGATATATAAAAACATAATTGGTTTAAGATGTTAATTGGTGACAATTTTGATTAAAGCAAACCAATACATATCAGTTACCTTTAAAACACCCAAGGAACTATTAAAAAGTAATAATTTATACTTCTTAGCAAATTTTAACAGAAAAAATGCGGATTCCTCGCTTAATCAGTGTGTTTCGCCTTTATAGCTAGATTAATATACTTATTTTGGGGGGCACACCTAAACGCAAAAACAATTGACATTGTATCTGACTAATTGTCTTGCATATAAACTGACAAATCTGTTACTCAAAACAGGAGAGGAGTCACTTTAAATGTTATCTGGTTGTTTTGACCACTAATGAAGCTAATTTCAGTACTATTTCAGGCTAGTTCTAATTGTGATCACTAGATACAGATACAAGAAATGTGAATGATTTATATCATGAAGAAAATGTTTTTCTACTAGATTTAACAAAAAACAAGATTTATGGAACAAGTATATAACAGAATCTTGTATAATAACATAATCGTGATGCAACATTGGCCCTAAAGTACACGTGCACTTTTAGTCCGACTTCCTTTTTGTAAGTCAAGTGGAATTCCCGAGTAGCAAACTAAATATTAATCACTTTTTTTTTACTTTCACGACATTGGTACAAAGGCCAACCTTTTCATTGTTTTTAAAATATCAGAAAGCTCATAGCATCACTAGCAAATTTATAATACTAGCACAAGCACTCGTCTTCTTCATTCAGAAATGAACGGTTCAACGGTTTTCCGGTCATAATAAGATATCAGTGTAACCATGCGAAAAAAAATCTGTATATTCTACATATTCTATATTCTCTTCAACTTTTAATCTAACCTAAAAGATGAACAATATACTGTGCAATATTTTTCCGTTTCAATGAATAATTTAAACATTTATGACTATGCTACTTAATATTATAACAATTTCAAACTTAATAAACATAAAGAAAACTAATCGCGTAATAAACTTCGTCGCTGAAAGTGTTTCATTGTTCTGTTTTGACAATTTTAGTTTTAGTGACGTCACATATTGTTTCACGACAAAATTTTTTTTTCTGGGGTAAACTAAAATTGTTCTCACAAAACTGTTGTTTTTATTATTTTGAATAACGTTGTAGGAAATGTTAAGATAAAATATCATATACACCGTGTGAATATAATATGCATGTATCATCTGATTTACATTTATGTCAGTATGTAATTTTTTCACAAGAAAGACGTCGGGAAATTAATGTTACAAACAGAACAAAAACAACTAACACGTTATATACTCACCTCAAGTGACAAATCAAATACAACATTTGGATATACACAGCTACAAGAACATGTGATATTGATAGTACCCATTGATGTGACATTTAGATTAATATCAGTCTTCAATCCTTCAAGCAAAATGGAATCTGGAAATGCTGTCCAAAAAATAAATAAATAACGCAAATGACATCAATATACTAAAATACTTAAATAAAAAATCATGACAAAGTTTTTTAATGGAGTAACATTGATATATATTTTGTGTTTTTAAATATTCAAAGTGCTCTACTAAATAGTTCTATTTGTGGATCTAGTATTTCTTCGACTTCATGTTTTAAGTTCATCTGAGATTGGAATTTTAAATTATTAAATAGAAAGAAAATTTGTTAAACAAGAAACAACTCTAAATTTTAATGTTCATTTCGTCAGTAAATATGATATTTCCTAAAACACCTACCTCGACCAAGATTAACTAATTTTAAATTCTTAAACAAAGATTTAATACAATTAGATACTGTTAGGTATAAATCGTGAAACGTACTTTCAATAAGAAAGTTATTCACTTGTGACCGGTTTTACACATGTAAATCATAATGCTTAACTATTGAGAAGACTGATAAACTCCCATACAACAATTTTTACTAAAGTGATCGAACCTAGGGACTTACATCCATATACCAACATTGTAGACCACTCACACACCAAGTTAAAATACAAATTACCTCTTTTGAAGCTTTAAATTTAAAGGCTTGTGGCTCAATAAGTAACTTTTACATCTAAGGGCACATGTGCATATTTATGAATATTTGCTGAAGAAGCTGATTTGACATTTAAACTACATCATTTTTTTTAAATATGACCATTATCCGTTCATTCTCATATTATCCGGTTGTCTTAGTGTGTATTTTTGATTTTGATTTTGGTTGGATCTTATGTGGTTAATAAATGTTATTCGTTCCTTTTACTTTTGCAAATCAAGTGTTATTTTGTTGTAACTTAAAAATGTAAAGTTGTGTGTCACTATTTGTTTCTTATACCATTGCCATGTAATAGTTCATTTCGTTTGCTGCTCTGTTGTTACCATGTAAAAACTGTTAAGTTTGAAAAACACTTTGTATTAGAAATCAAGTTGGTTTAAGTATTGCCTTATACTTACTTATAATATTTATATTCATTTGTGCCTCTTCTTGTCCATATTTACATTTCCAAATCCCCTGATGCAGTGATCTGTTAAGATGATCTATTGTAAGAAAGGTCCGTAATGAAGATTTATTTTGGCTAAGTTTGTAACCGTGGCCAGAACCACATTTATTATCTGGGTAAGTACAGCTACCAGCAATCGTTGTCTGGGGGTTGAAGAATGTAACCGTGTTTGACAGTGTTGTCGTCTTGCATACAAATGTTAATTGTTTTCCTTGAATTGCATTTTCTTCTGATGTCAAATCAATATGCCCTAAAATACAAGCGAACAATTATTATTATTTACGCACTATCGATGTATATTTAACACAATGTTTGTTAACAATCTTCATATGGGTTCAATTTCTTTGCTTAAACCAGGGTGGTTATACTCCGATGGTACAATGCAACAGCTGTTTCTTTCAATTAAAGTCCTCTTGGCTACTTCAACGGACCATTTTTGTCCTGTAAATTGCTTTTTTCTAATAAATCATAAAGATAAATGATCTCTCAGTTAAAGAAGATTTGTAAAGTCAGAGCTTTTGCTTCATACATTTTGTTTGAATATTTTTAAATTTCTTTATTATTCTCACAACACAAATCCATTTTAGTACAACATTACATCTAAGTCAATCATCAATAAAGCCAACTGGTCATCTAAAAAGCATAAAAAGCCGATAATTATATTTGTGCTTGTAAGAGAAATATGTTTTGCAGAATCCTATATTGATTGCTAATCAGCTCACATATTGAATACCTTTTTGTCTATCAACATGCACAAAATTGGCAAAAAAAAAAAAAAAATAAATAAATAATCAACCTTTTTATCAAAAAGTCAATGTTGGCAAATATACATTCTACAACGAAGCAAGCTGCTTACAACTAAGTTGTTGACTCAAGAATATTGCAAACCTAGGTTAATCAAGGTTCTTAAAATTTTTTATGCCGTTATCACGACATTGTTGATAAGTATGAAGTCACTTTATCCAAACTTATACTGTATACATTTGCTAGCTAGAATGTAGGTGCTCCTCTTCCAAATTAAGAAGTTACAGTTATAAGAACCTGAATCGATGTCATACAATTAAAAACACAAAATATCTTACAACAATGCAGATATAAAAATAGTCCTTCCAAGAATGTGAAAGAGTAAGTGTTTTTTTTTATTTGTTATTCGCGACGCACAAGTAATACCACGATTTTAAAATTTAGCTAATGTCTATTTAAAAATCAATTTACCTGTATAGGTGTTGTATTTATAACTGGTTTAAAAATCAATTTAAACTCGCACGCAATATTGAACTGATTCTTTAAATTCTTGCACAATCGATAGTGGTAGTCCCTTATTTACGTTTAAATTTTGGTCTGTTTCCTTATAAAACCCATTGTAGTATAACCTTATTTTCGTTTGATATGCGATCTTAATACTAGTATATATTCTAAATCTTAAATCGTTTATAATTTTTTTTCATCAATTTCCTTGCATACCAGTTATTGAAAATTTAATACGACATTTTACGTCATTTCATACCTGAATGGACGCTGCTCATTATACCTTTATCATTTTGCATTCTAAAACAATTTTTATAAGATATAATCTAGAAAAAAGAAGCTTTATTTCACAATATTGAGTTATGAAATTATCATTCTTTTTTAAAAAGTTTTCAAATTCAATAAATTAAGATAAGGTTACTGATAATAAGGTTTTACAACTGTATTCAGTGACAGCCTTTGTATGATTGCCAGATGTATCTTAAAGCAATACGGATGTGGAATGATGAAAAATGATGATTTAAATATATCGTGGTGGTCATTTCATGGATGTAGACAATGGTGTGTCCAAAGAAAACCATAAAACCAAAAAGCTAACTGTCCATATTTTTTTATGATTTTATTTGAATCTGTCTGATAGGAATTCAATATCAAATATTTACAATCGTACTGAATTCTCTTCAGTAAACCCTTTGAGAGCAACTGAAGTTATTTCCAAATAACTTTGGTCGGGCACGTGCAACCTTTAACCCATGACGTCAGGACCTGTATCAGTGACGTATGAATGCGTCAAAAACGTTCTACTACAACATTGTTTACAAACAAAACCTTGCAGTGTCGATCAGCTGATCGCTATGTTTTTGTTGCCTTTTTTCCGAAATCGCTAATTTATCAATCGGATTAGAATTTTTTTCAGAAATTAAATAAATTTTAGTGACAAATGCAAAGGATCAATCAGTGTTTGTGTTCTTTTTATACAAGAAAACCAGGACCATGTCGGATTTTTTTTTTATAATAAAATTCATTACTAAGGAAACCTTGTGTTTTATCGTAGAAATCTTAAAAGATTGTAAATATAAGGATTGAACTTTGATTGTACTGAATTTATTGGGTGATAACTTCAGTTGGTCACGCGCAAATTTTTTCATGAATGGCGAAGCCATTCATTCAATTTGCGCGTGACCAACTGAAGTTATCACCCAATAAATTCAGTACAATCAAAGTTCAATCCTTAAATATTTTCATTTATTATATAATCTACTCAATATTCCATGTAATACGGTCATACA
This sequence comes from Tegillarca granosa, assembly GCA_029721355.1. Classification (NCBI taxonomy): domain Eukaryota; kingdom Metazoa; phylum Mollusca; class Bivalvia; order Arcoida; family Arcidae; genus Tegillarca; species Tegillarca granosa. The sequence goes on along the minus strand of CM056609.1, from coordinate 27,295,961 downwards.
ATAAAAATCGTATTGAAAGAGTGTGACGTCATAAAAGCGTGTGAATTAGGTTATATCCTTACGCACAACGCACGGGTATTTACACGGCGGATTCCAAAGCATTTTTGCAGGAAGAGTCACTTGAGGAAACATTCAATCCATATTTATCAAAACAAATCACCAGTTCCTTAAAACAGGCCAGAATAATCATAGATAGCGATTCCGAGTAACATGTGTCTGTAAATCCTGTCCAGGTTGTTGACATTATAGAATGCGCGCTATGACGTCACATAATTCACCTAGTTCACAGTGACACACTGTTTGTTCATTCATAATTTAAGCTGAAACTTTTGTATTTTTTTTCTAAAAAGTAAATATATTGTATTTTAATTGAAAATGTTTTTTTTTTTTTTGTGTGTGTTTTTGTATCCTGCTGACAGACTATGTTTACTTTTAATATTTCAGCAGGATTACTTTTGGCGCATGTACACGGTAACGGTAACGTGAACTTGTGTTTCGGTCAATCAGCTGTTTTTTTATAATGAGAAGACAAGTTTTAAATCTGTGAAAAAGCCGTTTTTATGGGATTATATAATAATTAGAATCTTGCATTCGTGTTTATGTAATATTGAATTTATTATACTAGTTGAATAATATTTTATGCAGCGAGCCTTGGTGAGTTGCATAAAACATTATTCAACGAGTTTACTAAATTCAATATTAAATAAACACTCATGCAAGACCCTCTATTTATAATCTGATACCTTAAAACATTCAGCCACCTGGCTTTCTTCAATCAATAGCCTCTTTACTAAAGAGGAATAAAGATTTCAATCACATATATTGATCTAAATTGTGAATGCACGGTAAAAATAGAAAGTAAAATATAATGATAATATTATAGATATACAAACAAAAAGTAGCTTATCTAGTTCACATACCTGATATACGGCAAACAATGGTGTATACTATAGCTACAATTGTGAAGACATATTCCATTATATCCATTCCAGAATCAACACAAGTTTTAGACTACGATAATGATTTTGAATACGTTATAACCTTTTTCTTAGTTACATGAGCGTTGATAGGTTAAATTGTACATATACATTTATATTCCTGGTTACAAAAAATCACCACTGCATTTTCAAAACATAATTTGTTTTAAAATTGTTGTACTACAGTCAACAGTGTTTAATATCAAACATATAAGCTTATTTATGTCTTTTTTTCACTTATCCGCTAATTGCTTCAGAAAACAAAAGAACCTTTCCGTCAAAAATTCAATTCATTATTTCATTCCTAAAAATGTCTACTTTCGTTTCCTTCAGTGATCTTGTTTTTACTTGTTCCGTTTTAGTATTTTATCAAAGATCATTGAAGCAAGAAAATCAAATAACGTAAATGCATTTAAATAAATCAGTATAGGGTCTCGTGAATTTTAATGTGACAAGTATGTTAACATGTAAATGTAAACACGATATGAGATTATAAACAATAGTTTAAAAAAGATTTTAATTACAAAATTAATTTTATATATTCGTAAAATTGGTTTAAAAAACACAAACCTAACAGTCAAAATGACAATCCTAATAAAACAAAGTAAAAACTGGCCAATTCAGTTATACACATGACGTACCATTTAAGGAAGTGAATGGAGTTGAGTAATGGTGTTTAACGTCCCAGTCAAGAATATTTCACTTATATCTAGACGTTGTCAGTTATAGGCGAAAGTGCAAAAAATTTGCCCGCGTTGCACTAATAGCATTTTACAGTAAGGTTCGTTATCGTGCCAGGCTTACCGCGACACGGGACCTCGTTTATTTTAATTTCCCATCAGAAAGAACCGTGACTTCCATTTCGTAATGCCGAGTGATTGGCGAAAGAATAGTCACTACCCACTTTAAATGCTATATGCACATAGCTTTAACCCTCTATCAATTCTACAAATCTATATGTGCAGTTTTGTTTTTCAACTCATTATCCAGACCTAAATGCCTGTGTAGTATTGTTTACAACATATTATCCATATTTATGTAAAATAAAATTGTTCAACGGATTTTCTGGACCCAATACCTTTAACAGAACTGCTTGAATCCTATACTTTCGATCCCTAATGCCCGTGTTCAAACTTTACTGTGTACATTATCGCTTGTTCATCCATTTACATACTCTAAACTCCTCCCTACAAAGTTGTCTGCTCAACTAATTATCCGCTGACAGAGTCTTACTACAGTATTTCTTGTTACAATCATGTACAGTACTACTAGTTCTCCCCATTATCTTGACCTCAAGTCTCTTGTGTTGTTTTTGTCAACTCAAACTATTAAACCGACCAAAAGTGTCCGTTTACAGTATTGCTTCTTCAACGCATGTTCCAAACATCAAGTGTCTTTATACCAAGTTATTTGTTTAGCTCAAGCCAGTACTCTAACCACAAAGTGTTTGAGTACAGTACCGCTCGTTCAAACAATTATCCGGGCTTCAAGTGACTTGGTGCAAAAGCGATAATAATTTGTAAGGTTATTATATTTACTACAGAACCTGAAAATTTGGGCGTTATGCTTTATGTAACAGATTGCTATAAAATTGACCTATTTGCCGATTGATCTATAAAAACTGTTGCATTTTCAAGACAAGACTTTATCAATTAGTTTAAGGATACAAAACTATGTCAATCTTTTTTCACATTTTCATAATTAACAAATATGGTTGGGTTTTTGATAAAAATATCCCAAAGCTGTAAGGGGTAACAAAATGTTTATGAATTTTAAATAATTTTTCCCAACACCAAGTTAATTAGAATCGAGTAATGGTTTTTAGAAATTTAGGATTTATTTAATTTATATTGGTTTTAAGTTTTATTTCTATGGTTAATTCATGGACAGGTTGAGAATCAGGAGTATCTTGAGAAACATCTACCTTCGACAGGTAAACTGACAATATTTTCTACCGAAATGTGATTAAATTTTACTGGCATGATTCTTGAGATGTGCACTAAAACATTTGGGCTTCGGCTCCATCTTCCTTACCGATGAGTAAATTTATTCAATCATGATTCAAAAATGCACTTGTGCATGTACAGTTTAACAAACATAATGATTTTCTTAAACAAGAATTCCATGGATTTAAATCTTAGTTTTTGACCGAGTGGAAAATACATTACTTTAACATAAACTTTCACATTTTGATATTCCGCCGAACCGAAAAAGTAACATCTAAATCTCGCCTTATGGCGATGCCAGGCTCGACAAAAAGTAGCCAAATATCGTTCAAAACCTGAAATACAGCAATGTTCACTGAAAGGGAGACAAACAAATCATATATTATAGTTCCAATTTCCCTCTATGCATTTTATGCTAGGACTGTCCATATGACCCCTCATATATCATTACAATTACAGAAGTCTATTTCATTTGAAAGCAGGGGACATAAATTCTTTGAATTTGCTTGTTTATATTAGTTATCCACTGAAAGTTTTATGAAACTTACAATTCAAATAGCTTTTGTAACTAACTTGTAACTTACGATTTTGTTTAAAAATATCTATCCGTCCATCTTTTCAAAACGAAACTAAAAAATATGTTTGTCAAATTTTACAGCATACGTAATTCTGGAAATATATTAACTTAAATAACGTTTTTGAAATAAAAATATCTACCAATATTTAGCTATTATACGAGTCTGGAAAAGCAAACGTAGCTGATTTAATACGCCAACATACAACAATTCAGCTGCCATATTTCTCATTAATGATTATTTATTTATATTGTTCAAGTTATGCGGTGAGTTTTATTGTTTAGGATAATGATCGCCTATTCCATATTTTGTTGTCAATTGTATAACTACAGTAAGAACAAAAAGAAAAAGCCTTTTGGTCGACCAGGTCCCTAGTATCACAATCATTCCTTAATTTTTCCTTAAATTAAATTGAAAATTTGAAATCTTCATAACTTGGTTAATTGTTAAGATTTTCAGAAATTAAAATTTTTTAAAGATCACATCAAGCCAATAACATTTGAATTTAATTCTATCAAATGTTTTTTTAAAATTTTAGAAGAGATTACAAAAAATTGTTAATTTAAGTTAAGGAAAATCTTAGAAAAGGAAATATTGTGAAACATGGGCGAGGAGTCAAGAAAATTAAATAAGAATCTTATATGATGTTTCTAAAGTTGATCATCGCCTTGGTACAATCCAAACTCCCCTTTACGGATTCTTTTTACAGTGTATGTTCATTTTCCTTTCTAAAGGTTAGGGGTTACTAAGTACTCTGGTCACTAACTCCAATATTCCATATATTTTAGTGCAAGAATACGGACACAGGCATAAAAACAATCAGCAAATCTTTATTGAGTCAGTTTTACTACAAATGTACAAGAATATATGAGTTATAACCCCAAAAATAATTTATTACATTCATTTGTATATAGAAGACATGAAAAAAACAAAAACTTTTGATCAAAAATATATTGCATGATGTAAAATGTTTTGAAAATTAAATGACATTTGTAACAGTTAAGAAAATAAAATAAGAAAAATTGCTATAAAATATTTAGAGCCGAACATTAACCCAAGGAAGTGCTCAAAGCCTGGTTACAGGAAACTATGTTCAAGAAAGCAGGCATGGTCTTACTTGCATAAAGCTTTATTTTCAAACAAATGTATAGGTCTCATCTGCAAAAAGCATTTTATATATATTAAAAAAGCCAGCATATGGTCAAGGGCCTACTTTTAAAAGTCTTAATTAAGATACTGTTTATTGTCTTTGATACAGCTAAATGAAAAGAGGCTTTAAAATCAAGCCTGAATTCAAAACATTGTTTAATCTTAGCATGTATCAAGCTACATCTAAGAAAAAATCTCAAGCATCTGATTAAGAGTTGGAAATACTTAATTCCAAACATCTGCCAAAGGCTTTAACTAACTTTGAAAAAGTATTCAGTGATTACTAAAGAAATTAAAGCTTACACAACCCACCTGATAAGACACATAAATATACATGCCAAAGTTGTTAATAATCAAACCTAACACTTATAAAAGCAATTTATCTTGGTTTTAAGACTTAAATTCTTGACAATTATGTATCATTTAATAATGCTTGTGATGAATAATAAGTTATTTTTATTTTATTTTTTCAGATCTAATAACTATCTGATAACCTCAGAAAACTATGGCTTTACAAAAGCACTAGGTAATTACACTTGGGTATATGTTGTTCATAAAATTAAGTAAGTTAGGAGTTTTGAGCACCTTTCTATAGTACACTTTTTCTGTTTTCTGTACTTGCTACGCAATGAAAGATGTATAATTATATAACAAATACCTGCTTAATTTTGATGTGCCATGTGTGCACATTTCGGAAAATCATTCCTTATCAGTGACACTAGGGGCCGAAAAGTTTGATAGATAAAAACATAAGCCAAACAGTTGAAAAATAATGAATGTAAAGTTCCAAAATTACAGACAAAGTGTAAATTCTGATGTTATTTTACATGTATATTAGATTCAGTTGAGTGCAAGATTCAATTACCACTGACAGATATGCAGTTTTAATCTAATTAATGAGTATTTAACTTCTAATTATCTAGTCACTGCATATTAAATTCAAATTATATGTGCATGTAAATAAATTGTTCTACATGTTATTTACCCGTAAAGTTCAAAATTTAAATTTCTATGTAAAAAAAAATGTAACCAGTGTTAAAATTTGTACTGTATATGAAACCAAATCCAGCTAAGGAATGCTTTGCATGAGGGAACAGACCTTAGTTTTAAATAAATTTCAAAAATTAAGAAATCTGAAAAGCTAATGTTAAGAATCAATTCATATCTTCCATATGGACTAGTATTAAACGAGGTATAAAAAATTCTGTCTGACCCTTTCTGAAGTGTCATTCCCTGATAGTAGTAACTGACATAAAATGTTCCTGTTTCAACCATCTTACAATTTGGCAGTGCTTTTTTTTTTTAGCAAATCTAATATGTTTAGCTGTTTAAAAATTCAAATATTTGAAAACGAAAATATAGAAATCATGTTTAAATTATGCTTTAAATGTTCAATTTATATACTGGTTAATTTTTTTCTGCAAAATTTAAATTATATAATAAAAAATACACATGATATATAATATAAAGCCAAACATTTCAGATCTATTTCTTATTCGATCCACTTTGAAACAAATTTGAGTAAAATATTTGAAATAAAAAAATACAGCTTATTTACAAAAATTCTAAAAATTCAAAAATGTTGGTTTAATTTGAAACTTTGAAACATGTCACAGTTCAAATCATCCACATTTTGTTTATAGTAAGTAAAACATAAACATCCTATCATTTCTATATAATGACTGACTAGATAAACTATTCAAGAAAACGGATATTCTAAAATTGACAGATAACAAATTACAGAAGAACTTGTCTAAACCAAACAAAGTTCACAAAGATTTTGTTCAGATGAAAGAGAATTTTTTCCAGTTTATAAAGGGGCCTCGGTGACAAAGTTGTCTTAACTGTTGATCATAGTGGCTTCTTACATCTAGATTTCAATCATGTCCAAAATTCAATGCCTCAATATAAGTGAGAGAAATCATGTTGCAGTAACACCCAATCTACTATACTGAATTTAAAACAAATGAAACAAAACAGAAATAATAGATGGCCAAGAAAATGTTCAGTTTATAGTTTTTCTGTTGACAGGTTCTGCTGTAGTAAAATGGTTCTTATGTACTAAATATTTCTCAAAACTATTTTAACTAAGTGGAAATTGTGATTTTCACCACCAAAAAAAAAAAAGGATGTATTATCCTTTAACTAACAAAATTAACTGTCAAACACTTTACGATAGCATATTCTTATTTGAGTATTTTTTAAGTTTGCTGATAGCGGCTGTCAAAAAACAGTTACTACTTTCACTTTTTGTACAAGACATATAAAGTGACAAAAACTTACTACTAACAGTTGTTTTTCATCATTTTACTTTGAAACATGACAAAAATGTATAGCTTATGTTAATCTTAAATTTAGTCTAGTTTCATTTGAACAGAAAGATTGAAATGCAAAATTGCTAAAATTAAACTGCTCTAAAATTTCTTGGTTAACAGTATATCCATATTATTCTTGTCTGTCAAATGCAATTTGAAATGGAAATGGTCATTTCATTTAAGGATTGAATTTCATTTTGAATGTTGTCATTGAGGTATGACAAAATCAGACCACGTTCAAAGTAAGTGAATCGCAAAGCGATTCATGTAACGTTGAACGTGGTCTCATGTTGTCATACCTCAATGACAACATTCAAAATGACATTCAATCCTTATGTTAACATTACTTTTACCCACAAAAAGGTATTGTTAATTTTCTGAAAGTTGTTGTGTTAATGTGGTTGGAAACACTTTAAGCGAGATAACTCTTATTGTAAACCATATAAAGAGAACAGCCTTATTGATTTGTTTTGTTGCTTGGCGATCGTAAAATATAGCTTCGTAAAACACTTTTGAAAATTAAATTCTATTTCTCCTTTTTTCACTAAACAATAAACTGTTTGGTAAGATATTACTATGAATATAATTTCTATGTTTGTTACTGCTCGTAAAGATGTTCCCTACAGTAGCTTGACAAAATTTATGAATGAACCTGTAGAAAATTATGAATGAATGAGTAGTTTCTTTGGTGGTATGTAATCCTCCGCCATTCCCTGTACATCGAAAGCGGATTGGCTGAGGATATAACTGAAGTATTGCTTTATCACAGAGCGCATGACACACTGCTGCCATTGAAAAATTAAGGCAATGGTTCCAAAGAGATTCAAATAAGGCAATGCATTTGTAATGTAAACATTTTAGTTTTGAATTGAAAGTGACCACTTTATCATGTTTTATAAGAGCTGCCCTCCTATAAAAGGGAACATCCTTTAATAGTTAACTATATATAAAGCATTTCCAGTCATACTGTCAAACAGTCATGCTCCATCCATAATTTTTATTATTTTGGAGAAATTGTTGTTTGGTAATCTTATAATTACAACCTGAAGTCAAAGATGTTTGTATCCTGATTTCAGAAACATTTTTACCTACATCCATGGGACCCAAGCACCATTATTATTTTGAGGATTCCCAGCTGGGTCTTGAGGTTTATTTAATGGTGGCACCATAGTATTAGCATACTCATTCAACCTATCAAGTAGCTTCTGAACCGTGTCTTTATTTTGGAGTGCTATATTGTTAAATTCACAAGGATCTGAAGGTATATGATATAAACATGCTGCTTTCAAAGGTTCACAGTTTGTACTGGCATTAGCTGGTTTAACACCACACTTAACTTTAACAGGTGTACCTAAAGACATGCCTGATGTTCCTAAAGACATGCTTTCAGGAATATTTTCAAACTGTTCTATTTCAAAAGTATTTCCTATGCTCCTTTTATTAAACTTTTTAATAAAATCAACATGATGTGTCTTACTGTCCTCTTCAACCTGCCATGGTGGATACCAGCCATCATGATTCATATTTATTCCACCAACAAGAAGTTTATAATCACCGACTCTTATAGCACCTTTCTTCTCTTTCGGGTCAATATTATGAAGAACTTCTGTACGAATAGCCTTGGCATTGTTTGAAAGCATTTCCCAAAGGTCAAGTCCATCTGAATTTTTAAGAGTACTTGGGTCTCCACCTGCAGCCCTAAATAGTGTAGGCATCCAATCACAAACATGTATCAATTGTTCAGCCACATAACTTTTGGTTTTCAATAACGGACTATGTATGAATCCCACACCTCGTACACCACCTTCCCAAAGTGTAGCTTTTAAACCCCTATATAAGAAAAATAAACATTATACACCTAAACTTCTCTGAGAAGAATAATTTATAAAACATTTATAATCATGAAAATTTTGTGAAAAACAAGGTTTTCATACATCAGATAATGGGTATTAGTATGAAGTAGTTACTTTTAGAAATCTATGGTGAACTCAAAAACCTATTCTGTATTTAATCAAAAAGCGAATGATGCAAATATTGTATCTATATGCAAGTTTTTTTGGTTTTTTTTTAAATATTTTTTACAGTTAAAATAACATTGAATAAACCAGTTTGATATTACCCACCCATTTCACCAATCAACATTCATTAATTAACCAGGTTTCTATAAAAACTCAGTTAACATTATTCCTGTCAAAGATGAAATATACCTACATATAAGTAAGAACATGATTTAATAAAAAGGAGATCTTAAAAACCAATGCCTAATGTCAAGGCAAGTGTAGCAAATTAAAGAACACTCCCTGCACATTGCCCTGAGTGCACTGCAGAGGTAAAAATTTCTGCCACTTCCCTTGTGACATCTTGATATAAGTGAAATATTCTGGGACATAAAACCCCATTAAATCAAATCAAATTATGTAATACAGACAATAACACCTGTTATTTTGATAATCAACATTGTTTTGTGGCAGGAGTTAAGTTTTTGATAAATGAGTACAACTCAAACCAGACACCTTTCTGATGCCTATTAAAGAAATGTTTCACTGAAAATATAAATGAATGGACTCTAGATTTATACTCTATAGCTATCCATTAATACAATTAAGAAAATTTAAAAATATCATTAATTTCTTTCAAATTGAAACTGTTTAAAGGCCAGCTAATCACATGGGAGTCATACTCAACAAGACAATTAAAAGCATGTTGAGAAGAATTGGCAGACAGGTTTTAAATGACAGTTGTATTTTCAGCGTTTTTACCTGCAGCTTATAAAATCCCAAAGCAAATGAATAATCCTTTACTATAGTTCATTAGCCAATGATATTAAAAGTTACCAAAAACTGTTACATGTTTAATTAGAACCAATGTCAAAAATAAAGAACAATTTCTTAAACAAAATAACTGCATCTAGAAACAACATTGTCAAAAATGACATAATCTTTTACATATGATGGACCAATCAGATTTCTAAAATTATTTTAGACCCTTTTTTAATTATCAATCTACCAGAAAACAGAGTTATAAAGCATAATTTGACAAAAAATGCTAGATCTTAGTGAAACTGTTAATTCCTCAAGTGAAATGGATTTTCTTGTTCACTTTATTGTAAGGAATAAAGACTTCAAGTTAGCCATGCTAGATGTGACTCAAATCTTTAAATTGTGTGGGACATTTTTGGACTATATACATTCCATTGAGGACTATTTAAGTAGATATACCATCAGGCCTCAACTCATACACCAACTTACCTAAGAGGTGAGTTGTTTGCAGCATTCCCATCGAATCCATTTGCTGGACCTCCATTGTCTGTCGTAAAGACTATAATAGAGTTATCATAAAGACCTTTCTTCTTTAAGGCATTAACTACATTACCCACAGAATCATCTAAAGCTGAAACCATACCTATAACAAACAGAAAGTATTTGTCAATTACGACATACTTTGTACACACAGATAGAGTGTATAGATCGTGTTATAATACCTTTCACCTTATTTCACAATATTTTATTTGCATGATTTATGCTGAGATATGCTGAGACAATGGAAGGACTTCCATTTGTACCCCCACCCAAATTTACTTTTTAGCTAAATTAATGGTTAAAATGATATAATTATTCAATATTTTACATTTTGTGAAGGAAAAATTTTTTTAAAAATCTACATTGGTTTTAATGGGTGGGGGTACAAAAGGAAGTCCTACCGAGACAATAAGTTTTGGAATGGTGGAGGGAAACATGAGTATCCAGAGAAAACCACCGATTTTGAGCATGCAAAAAGGAATTTTTACACTAGGATCAAATGCAGGAAGTGAAAAGTACTGTGATAATGCAACCAAAATTAAGATTAAGTGCTTACTGCTAATTTTCTGAGTCTATCTTGAGAGTGGTAGGTCATGGGTTTAAATTCTGGCCGGGTGATACTAGGGCTTTAAAATTTTAAATACTGTTTTCTCACTAGCATTTGCTATAAAGATTAAAGATAATCACCTGGTTTCAGAATAATGTGACTGTTGTATGCTTGTCTGGGGTTAACAGACTCTGTGAGCTAGTGCATTAAAGTCTCTCTGAATGAACTTAATGCAAAGAAAACAAGAACAAGAATACACACTCACTTATCTTATGCCTAAATGAACTTGTTCTTAGAATAAACCTAAACAAAAAGACAAGCAAATTCATAGAATTTATGCCCCCTGCTTTCAAATGAAATAGACTTCTGTAATTGTAATGATATAAGAGGGGTATTTATGCTAAGAAGGAAATTGGAACTATGGTATATCATTTGTTTGTCTCCCTTTTGGTGAAAGCAGGGGACAAAAATCTTGAATGGTCAACTTTTAAATGACTGGAAACTGGTTTTCTATTTATAGTCACAGTGACCTTGACCTTTAGCCTGGTGACCCGAAAATCAATCTCAAGCTAACTTTTGTAATAAGCTACCTCTGTGCCAATTTTCATTAAAAAATCTTATCAGTTAACCTTTAAATGACCGAAAAACAAATATATTTATAGACTAAATGTCTATGACCTTTGGCCTAATGACCCAAAAATCGATCCCTAGCCAGCTCTTGTCATAAGCTACCTCTGTGCCAAGTGTCATTAAAAATTCTTGAAGGATTAACCTTTAAATGACCAGAAATCGATTTTCTTTTTATAGTCACAGTGACCTTCCCCTTTGGCCTAGTTACCTGAAAATCAATCCCAAGTGAGCTCCTGTCATAAGCTACCTCTTTGCCAAGTTCCATTACAAAATCTTGAACGGTTAACCTTTAAATGACCAGAAACCGATTTTCTATTAATAGTCACAGTGATCTTGACCTTTGGCCTACTGAGCCAAAAATCAATCCCAAGCAAGCCCCTGTCATAATCTACCTCTGAGGCAAGTTTCATTAAAATATCTTGAATGATTAACCTAAAAATGATTGTGAATATCTGAAATAACAACTTTAAACAACATTACAACCAACCAATGTTTTAAACAAACTGAAAGATTCATTAATTCTGGTCCAACAGATTTTTGTACTAAACCATAAAACTGCATATGTCATAAAAGATATGGGATATATCAGGCCTGAACTATAAAGTTGGTAGTGTTTGGAAATTAATCCAGCTGTGAAACACAATGGTGACTGATGCTTTAACGTCTAAATGTAAGTCAACATTTTCTCTAACTTTAGTAATTTATAAGATCTGCAAGACTTGTACTAAATATTTAATATTGTACTAAGAAATTTTAAAAAAAATTCAAAATTTTACATCAAATAAAAACCTCTTCTATCCATAATGTCAAAAAGATGATGATTTTATGGAATCATTTAACATCGTTCCTAATTCTGTTTGTTATTCTAAAACTAAAATCAGAAATTCACGCTGGTCATGTGACAAGATTTACAAACTCTAGCGATTTAGATTTATACTATCTACTAACCTGCATACAGTTGTCTTTGTGTATTTTTGATATGTGGAAATCTTTGAAGATATTTCTGTGGGGCTTGTAGTGCCTTGCCATCAGGAAGGTTACCACTATGCACAGCTTGGTATGGCAAATATAGAAATAAAGGCTGAAAAATAAGTAAGACAGCAAAATAATACATGTTTGTTTATTGTAAATGATTTGACAGATGATATGTTGATGTCTTTTTTAATATTCATAGTTGGCATTGATTGTATGGGACCAAAGGCCCAATCAAGAGTTTGTAACTTTTCTATTTGACCTCAAGCCGTTCAGGGATGATTGTTCATGAAAGCACATGTAGGCCACTGCTACTACTATTGTAAGGCTGTTCACCTTAGATTTAAGATGGCATCACTTGGACTATGGTTAAAGTAAATTCTAAAAGCAGCATGCATTTCAACTTATATTTCAGTGCAAGTGTACGGTATATTTCTAGAAGGAATTTGAATGATAGGATTAGTTGAAACTTATGAACAGTTGCCCAATTTATATTTTGACATTTTTTCTCAGTCAAGTGTAGATGTCCAAATCTAAGGGAGATAATTTTTAAAGCATCATGGACATATGTTCATCTGCCAATGTGTGTGTGTGTGTGTGTGTGTGTGTGTGTGTGTGTGTGTGTGTGTGTGTTCTATCAAAGTTTTTCTATCAAAACTTTCACTGCTTAACTGTCAGACATCACATCCCAATATGGTACTGAGTCTGGGCCATTGGAATAGGGACAATAAGCTTTGTTTAATGCTGCTTTGAAAAAAATAGGAATATAAATTGTATAATTTTATAGAAAATTTATTTAAACTTATAAAACACAATATATGGGAAAATTAAAGGTTTTTAAACTTTGGAATCTTGACTGGCCATGGGCAAAAAACTGCATTATGGCACCTCAAGAATGGTCCAATTCTATGCCATAAACGAATCAGACTAACAGCTCTGACTGTTTGTATAATAAAAAACCCAAAATCTTACTTCAGATACATTATGCTGGTTGATGATCTTTACTGCTTCGTTATTAAACAATTCGGTAGAATACTGTCCGATAGCAGAATAATCTAGGGTAGCATTTCTTCTAAAATCATAACCGAACCAACCCTGAAATAACCATATTTAAGATTATAAAACAACATTTAATTAGTAGTACTATTAATACAGTAATTTTCATATTAGTTATTTTTTTTGCCAATACTGTCATTTAAGTACATTCATATACTTCTATTTTTGCTTGGCCTGATGGTGGTCAATGCAAACACAAGTGAAAAATATTAAAATAAAATGTTTGTAAAACTTAGATTTTTTGGTGTCTTGTCTTTCTAATGAATTTAATGTTAAAATAAAATTAATTCAAAAATTTTCAGAATAACAGTAATTTGCTTATCACAGGTGGTTAATAAAACTTCATCTAGCCAATTGGATAATTTTCAAAAAAAAAAAAAACAAAACAAAACAAAACAAAATAAATAAATAAAAATGAATAAAAAATAAAAACTCAATTCAACTTTATATATATTTTTCTTTCTTTTCATAAAGAAATTCAAATTTGCAATTATGTGTTTCATTGTACCTCACTTGTTATAAACTTGGATGCATTGAATAGTGTCTAGATTACTTTATTTATATCAAGATTGTTATTTCTAAAATGGTAAAGAAAACCAGACTACCTTGAAAACAATTGATCTCTGGCAAGTGAACTGAAAACCATTCTTAAACAAGGCATTTACCTTAAAAAATTCAAATAATGAGATGAACTTTGATCCCATTAATTTGGAAATCTATGGCCATTCATCCTAAAAGGCCCTTGAAGTAGGGTATAGCAAGTATCTAATAAAAAAATCTGTGATTCTGAGAAATTGTTTTTAATGTTTAACTAGTTCTCACAAAGTTTCCTTCAGCAATGTTCTTCTTCAATAATAGAGTCATTTAATCAAATTACACCCTACCCCCCCCTCCCCCCACCCAAATCAATGTAACCATTCACTTATACTGAGACATACAGTTCTTGAATGGTGGAGGATATCAAAGTGCCTGAAGAAAACCACCAACCTTCTGTAAGTAAACTGACAAACTTTTTCACACAAGGATCTGTCAAAGCTTCAAACTAGACATTATGTACTCACAATGTCAGTTCTGGAATGGTGGAGGATACTAGAGTGCCCAAAGAAAACCACCAAAATATGTGATGAATCCTGAGCTACTGACTTAAAACTACCACCTAACTCAGCTTTAGGAACACCGAGAATATATAAAATTTGACAGAATTTATTTTACAACTTTCGGTGATCTTTTTATATAAAAAAAACTTCTACCCAATGAAAATGATCTGCAATTTGGTAGATTATTTTCATGAACATTGCAATATGATCTTACTTCAACTGGTTCAGAAGCATGAATATAATAGTCTCCACAACCCAAATAATGACCTCGATAAGTATCAAATCCTCTCTGTATGGGAGTATGCTCTGCTTTATAAAAACCTAAATGCCACTGAAAAGTGCAATAAAATTTTACCATTTTATTAACATTTTAATCATTTTATTCAAGCAACAGAAGAAAAAAGCTTTTATTTCAAAGCAATATCTTAATGGTTTGAAATAAAAGTTTGTTTCCTCATTTAGAACTGGCTTCAATGATATAAAAAGCTTCAACAGCTTTTTAAAAATCTTCTATGAAGAAAGTACTGATGCATTACAGCTGTTGCTATGGCATCCATGGTTACCAAATGATCTTGATTGACCTTTAGACAGCTCTGAATCATTTGAATGTTTTGCAGAACTTACTTCTACAGCTTCATAACTATGGTCATAATAATCTCCACAACCTTGATAGTAACCATAATGAGTTTCAAATCCCCTAGCAACTGGTTCATAAGCTTTCTGGAAAAATCCTAAATGCCACTGAAATGAAAAGGGAAGTAACTAAAAACAAGCCAAGAAAGATTGGTATATATAAAAGATAAAGGCAATATAGCATTTTACACTAGACTTGGTTAAGTTCACAAAGGAGATTAATTAATAAAATTACATACTTTTTACTTCTTTGAAGAATGAAGTCAATTGTGCTGAAGCTACCATTCCCATGCAAAGTAAACTTAACAGTGCATAACAGTGTCTGTTCTAGGACATGCAATTGTGAGATTCACACTAGGTTTTTGTAGATTCCAAATACTTTACAGCTATATAGTCAAATGTCTGTCTTGTCTGGCATATAGAAGTTATTTATTGGTATATAAAATAAAAAAAAGTTGCTGTAAATTTTATCATCAACAACCACAGTACATCTATATCTCATACATACATGTATGTGATTTTGAATACTGTTGTTACATGCAGAAAAAGAACAGTCACAAAGCATTCTTACATAATTGTGGGTTTGTACGCTAATTAAAGTCATGTGACTTTTATCATTATGTGACTAGCAATCGAATCAATATTTTTAACATACTGTATAAGTATTTATATTGGTGTGTATTATGTTTGGTGCTACTGATGGTCTCAAACATTTAGCATGTATTAATATTGGTGCTGTTATTGTTTATCCTTAGAGATGTGAGCAAAAATTAATATTGAAGTGTATTAATATTGGTGGAAATTAATTTAACACCAAAAGCGCCAATATTAATACACAGCCAAAATAAATACTTATACAGTATATGATTATTTTGTGACTAAACTATTCTTGCAATGTTAAAATTTTTCCAAACAACAATTTTGTTTTGTTTAAAAAATTCAAAATTAATAAATCATGTTTTTAAGATGATTATTTTTTTCTCATCTGATAATAAATTTTGCTTTAAAATGATTATATGATAATAAAACGAGAATACATGAAGCTGCCAAAAAGCAAAGAAATAGTGACTTTTTAAATTTTTTTAACAGTCCCCACCCAACCAGTTATTAGGCCCCCCTTGTTTCTCAGATTCAGACAGATATAGTCACTGATTAATACATGCTTAAGTCAGTAACTAATGCTTCTAATGACATCATGCACTCTATGATTATATGATCTTGTTTTAGTTGTCAGTTTTAGAATTTTAATTCACACTACAACAAGATCGAACGATAAATTTAAATAATAATCTGCTAAATTCAATCTAAAGGTTTAGGGATAAGAAAGACTACAGATAGTGAGATGATGGCTGGTTCTGTGTAAAACTAAACAAACATTTATGTGAGCATATCTGTATACTGATATATATAGCAGAGGCAATAAGGGGTAGAATATTAGCTCTTTCTCTTTTTAAATTTATAAATACATGTAATACCAGAAAGTTATCAGTCATATTCAGGAAATCTTGGCATAGATAAATATTTTTTTCTTGTTTTTTACCATATTACATGGAAAAACTAAAGCTAATAAATTCTGTTACCATGGTTACTTGTTATTAATTTGGTAATTCAAATACAGGTATACCAACAACAGAATATATAGTATATTTTATACAGATTCCCTAATATATATTCAAAATTCCTGTATCTATCACTTTCAGACAAAAAATGAAGAATCTTTATCAACCATGGATGTCATATAACAACTTCTGCAAACAATTAAAGACAAAGTACAACATAAATACTGTACATTTTACAATTACAAGTACGTACACAATGGGATTCATCAGCCTACCATACAATACATGAACCCATAATGTTTGTGCAAATACTGCTATTTGTATTTCCACATGGAAATGGAATGAAATCAGGTAGGATGACGTTTTATTGTTAAAATACATGCATAACATGCTTCTAAGAAGTCATGACTTTAACATTTTTCCATACCATTCTGTAAAACTTCATAGGGTTTTAATCATGTACTACACAGACTTATTCCATTAAAACGACACATTACACATTGCAGAAGTCTAGTAAAAAATGTTTAAAATTTTTTTCATATGAAAATTACATATGTTGAAAAAAAGAGCATCTAATGATGGCATAAGGCCAAATCATCTTGTCCTGAAAATTAAAACATCATGTTAATAATAATAACTGAACAGCCTTGCCTACAGTCTGCCTCACTTATGAAAGTGATGTTGAGTACTGATGCTCAATCTTTCAACACCATAAATCTAGCCAGCATCGACGCTCAACATCTCATGTCTAGCCAGCATTGATGCTCAACATCACACATCTAGCCAGCATTGATGCTCAACAGCATAAATTTAGTCAGCATTGGTGCTCAACAGCACACATCGAAACAACATTTGGACTCAACATCACACATTTAGTCAGCATCAATGCTCAACAGCACACATCTAGCCAGAACTGATGTTCAACAGCACATATCTAGCAAGCACTAATGCTCAACAGCGCACATCTAGCCAACATCGATGCTCAAAAGTATCTAGCCAGGGTTGATGCTCAACAGCACACATCAAAACAACATTTGGGCTCAACAGAAAATATCTCGCCATCACTGATGCTCAACAGCACCCATCAAGCCATCAGTTTAGACTCAACACCACAGAACTAGTCAGCATTGATGCTCAACAACACACATCTTCTCAGCACTGATACTCAACAGCACACATCTAGTCAGCATTGATGCTCAACAGCACACATCTAGCCAGCATCAATGTTCAACAGCACACATCTAGCCAGCATTGATCCTCAACAGCACACATCTAGCCAGCACTGATCCTCAACAGCACACATCTTGCCAGCACTGATGTTCAACAGCACATATCTAGCAAGCACTGATGCTCAACAGCATCTAGCCAGGGTTGATGCTCAACAGCACACATCGAAACAACATTTGGGCTCAACATCACACATTTAGTCAGCATCAATGTTCAACAGCACACATCTAGCCAGTCCTGATTCTCAACAGCACACATCTAGCCAGCACTGATCCTCCACAGCACACATCTAGCCAGCACTGATCCTCAACAGCACTCATCTAGCCAACACTGATCCTCAACAGCCCACATCTAGTAAGCACTGATGTTCAACAGCACACATCTAGAAAGCACTGATGTTCAACAGCACACATCTAGCCAGCACTGATCCTCAACAGCACTCATCTAGCCAACACTGATCCTCAACAGCCCACATCTAGTAAGCACTGATGTTCAACAGCACACATCTAGAAAGCACTGATGTTCAACAGCACACATCTAGCCAGCACTGATCCTCAACAGTATAAATCTAGCCAGCACTGATCCTCAACAGCATACATCTAGCCAGCACTGATCCTCAACAGCATACATCTAGTCAACAGCAGACTAAGCAATTTTTACCTTTTTTAAAATTATATTTTTGAAAATTAGCACTTTCACTTTTCAACTTTATTCCTTTGACATAACATACAGTAAGCCAAGCTAGAAGCTTTATTAAATGATTAATTAAAACAGGTTCCTTACCTTTCCAACCATATGTGTTCTATATCCCAGTGTTTTTAAGTACTGTGGCATTATAGTTTCATTCAGTGGTAGACCATATGGTTCAGCTCCCAAAATAACACCATGTTGTAAACCTAAAAATAAACCAAGGAAAACCCAGTAGATATTAAAAATCTACTATTTTTTATTTTTGGTTATTAATGTACATATACATGTTCAGCTATAATGTTAAAATACTGATTGATTGAATGGTGTTTAATGTCTCAGTCAAATACATTTCACTTATACTGAGGCATCACCAGCTATAGGTGAAATGGCAGAAATTCTGACCTTTGCTGTGTGCTTAGGGCAATGTGCAGGTATGGTTCTTTAATGTGCCACACCTTTCATGGCATGGGGCATCAGTTTTTAATGTCTCATCCAAACAACCCTACAATATTAAAGGAACACATTAATGTAACTAAAAATGATTGAATTTGATCACAATAATGTTTGAGTCTTAAGACCAGAAACAAAACTTATTCAACTCAAAAAAAAAACAACTTCCAGACTTTTGAGAAAAGACTTTTCCTTGTCATGGATCTTAAATTGTTCATAAAGTATCAGGGATCAAATGTGGGAAGTAATGATGCTTAATACCAGAGTAATGATTCTATAACTTATATCATGTAACTGGAGGTGGACAGTTCTGGGATGGTGGAGAAAACCAGAGTGCCAAAGAAAACAACTGACTTTTGATAAGCAAGCTGACAAAATTTTCACACTACAATCTGCCTGAGTGGGATTCAGACCTAAGCATTAAGTCCAAAAGCTGGCACTTTAGACTACTCAGCCACTTAAACACCATGACAATGAAAGATTGAAATTTTCCAAATGCCATGGAAACAAACCTAAAACAATTATTTTTGGGACAGTGTGGGATACTGTAAAATTGGAATTTTGTGTCATATAAAAACTGCAAGAAAATATATTTTAATTTATTTATATACCATTATTTTCATAATGGCAGGTGAATGTCCATGCAAATATAAGTAACCACATTTAATATATGTCTATACTCTGAATTTAAAAATTTCCAGATTTTTTGCAACTTGCCAGTTTTGAACTTTACGGGAAAATAAAACACACCTGTGTGTATAGGATGCCGTCCTGTCATTAACGCTCCTCTAGTCGGAGTACAGATTGGAGAAACATAATAATTATTTAAAATAATTCCATCATAAGCCAAGTTGTCAATGTTTGGTGTTGGTATCTGCTTAGAACCATGAAAACTAACATCATTCCAACCCTGAAAAAAATTAATAATGAAATAAAATGACTAAAAAGGTATGTGTGCACTTTAATTTAAATCGTAAAATATAATTATCTATGGAATTTCAGTACTTTAAAACTTTAATACCCAAACAGCAACTGCTGTAGCCTAATAGCAAAGACCTGTTCAAAGTGTGTATGTATGCTTTTGCTTTGGCAAGCATACCATTTAGGAGCAAATGTTTGCCAAAGCGTACACAAGAGACCACTGGCACTACTATAAGATTGTTCATCTTAGATTCAAGATATCATTCCTTGGACAAAGTTTTTTAAAAATGTTTTAATAAAATCCAAAGCCAACATTCATTTCAATTTATCTTTTAGTGCAAGTGTATAATATGTTTATAGAAGGGTTTAAATGATTATTATTCGAAACTTTTGTACAAATGCCAAATATAATTCACATTTTGTCATTTTTTATTGATAAAACATCTGTATGATTATAATCACTTAGATTCAATATTACTGCTCACTTTTGTTCAACAGACATAAAAACTGGTGCAATCACAGTGGAAAGCAGTCATTCTGTTGAACATGCCTCTGATTTGTCACAGAGAAACTTATATATAATAAGAACAAATTATACTATGATATATTTTATACAACCTACATTAGCCTTAAGTGCTTAATAGCTAGAAGAAAAAACATTCTCTGGATAAAATTATTTTAAAAGAAGTCCTTAATGGATAACTTTATCAAATCCATTACATCACTTACCAGGTCATCAGCTATTATAACAAAAATGTTTGGACAAGTTGCTCCATGTACAATAGTCAACTCTAAAACAGTCACTTACCAGGTCATCAGCTACTATAACTACGATGTGGGGACGAGTTGCTCCATGTACAATAGTCAACTCTAAAACAGTCACTTACCAGGTCATCAGCTACTATAACTATGATGTGGGGACGAGTTGCTCCATGTACAATAGTCAACTCTATAACAGTTGTCACTTACCAGGTCATCAGCTACTATAACTACGATGTGTGGACGAGTTGCTCCATCTACTACAATTATCAAATCTATAACAGCCACACAGAGTAGGAAACACTTATAATCCATGCTGTATATCTAAAAAAATGAATATGATATAATCAAAAAAATTCAGAAAATCATAATAATAAACACTTTCTGTTACAGGTGTTGATAATCACCTCAAATGCATTGAAATCACTCAGGAAGCACTTGTTACAGTTTCACAATTATTCCTGAACTAAGATTTTCTTTAAATTAAAATCAGCAGATTTTGGAATTCTCTTTTTGAATTACAAATAAACATTTGTGATGAAACTTAACAGAGACATTACAAGCTTGAAGTGATTTTCAAAATGACACCTTAAATTCCTGAATATTAAAACAATTTACCAAATTATTAAGATTTCAAATTTGCCAGATTTAAGTTAAGGAAAATCTTAGTTAAGAATGATTGTGAAAATTGGGCCATACAGATTTACAGAAAACAGACTGAAAGTACATCTACATACCAATGTCCCTCCTATTTCATAGATAGAGGCATTTATAAAAGTTTTTGAAATTATAAATATTAATATATTAATACATACAATCAAATGTTTACTTATGTAAAAAAAAGTTTACTGAAAACAAAAATTTAAAAAAAAAAATGTAATTCTATTGATAAAAATATCAATGTTTATATAAAAGTTTATTTTGAAGAAAAATATTTAGAAATTTATCTTGTATTTATAAAATATTTATAAAATATTTAGAAATTTCTCTTATATTTATAAATATTCATTTATCTATTTAAAAACTTACAAATACAACATTAAAGAAATATACACCACAAGTACCAACACTTCTACTCAAAGTTTAGATTGTACTTATATCTTTTAAGAAGTTGAAGTGACAGATGGTTGACCTCAAGGTCAAGTTTCAATTGTTGTGACATCACATGACAGTCAATCATACAGCATAAATAATGCAATCATGTGACAACAATAAAACTGAATCAATAACAAAAATGAAAATAGAAATGTTATATAACATAACTATATTCAAGTAAACAGTCGACGTAATTGTTCATGATGATCACGTAAATATTAGTCGAAATCTCCAGATTTATACTCAATCATGTCAAAGGCATTTTGCAATGCTAAAAACTTACAATAAACTCTTCTTACAGAATTTGGTTCATTGAACTTTGTTTAGAAAGCTCTGTTAAAAATGACTTTAGTAGCTTACTGCATGGTTTCATATGTTTGAATGACTGAAAATCCAGCATCGTTGTAGTATCAGTTCTGTACAATATACATGCATGAAAGTTGATTTTCAACAAAATTAGTACATGTTGTATTATTTAAGGTTTTATTTCAGTAATCCCCTTTTTACTGAATAAGTAGGAGTGAGTGAGTGAGTGATGATGTTTACACCCTCGTTAGGATTCTTTCACTTATAGTTACATGGTATTTCACTTACACTGATTCAGGGTTTGTGAATGAAATTGGAGTACCCAGAGAAAACCACCCTTCTTCAGAAATGCAAGCTAATAAAGTTTCTCACACTAGAATGGGATTCGAAGCTTGATAGTGAGAGGCACTGTGATTCATAGAATTAGTAGAGTATTTCAAGTCAATACATAAATTTTAGGCAAAAACATTGATAACTAAGATGGAAACACATCATATTTGGAAATCGTCATGGCAACTTATTGATACAGTTAAGATTATTTTCACTTCAGATCAGGGTGTAATAACTCCTGTAGTGTTCAATATTGGATCCACATGATTCATTGTCATAAAGGGGCATAACCTTAGCATCATGTGTATACAAATTATATTGTATTACATGTACTGTCTATTTTTAATGATAGCTTAAACTATTGGTTGAACTGCAATGATATTATTAGGGACAAGTGAATTGCTTCCTGTCCCAGATCAGACAACAGGGCTCAAATTAGATTTTAAAACAGGGAGAAGTGACTTCTCCCTCAGCCAAAGTTAGGGAGAAGTTTTTCAAAACAGGGAGAAGTTTTTGCGCAACGCAATTCACGACATTGGAATTTCTGTCGTCCTGTCACGATCAAACATTTTATATCTTGTATTACACAATAGACATTGCAACATGCTGGTCCATCTTCAGAAATATGCATGAGATAATTAAATGTACTGTTTGAAAAAGATGTCAAAAACTTTGATAAAATCCTGCTTTTAGTGGAAAAACCTCTTATACAAGGCACACTTGAAATCAGAAGCAAAAGTGCTATCTTTAATAATTTGCTTAAGTTTGTCATCAACTGGCTCTTTAATGTTAAAGTTGGCTAAGTTTTTGCTCATACTTCAAGAGCAAGATCTCACCGGTCAAATGGCGGCATTATAAACAAATCCATCGGTGATGTCTCATTTTATGATGTTGATACTTGTGTTCAAGTTTATACAATGATTTTATTTTGAAAATAAGTTATCTGTCTTTGATATCACGGTGGTTTTTGATCACTTTCAATTTCAATGAAAAATAACAGGCGCGATCCCATACAAATATCGCCGAAAACACAAGGAATACTGTATCAGATAATCGATGTTCACTCGGGCTGTAAAACGTCTTTGATTAACTGTCTATTATCTTAGGCGCGTGGGAGAAGTCCTTTTGTGAAGTGTTAATCCGCTAATTACTCAACCAATCAGGATAATTAACATGCATCATGACACCTGTAAGTCACTTGTTGACAGCAGCCGAACACCTCGGATTTTATCGTTAGATTAGATAACTTAACACAACAGAGTTCCCGATAAAGGTTAGGGAAGATGGAGGAAACCAGAGTGCCCAGAGAAACACTGACCTTTAGCAAGCAAACTGAGGAAATTTACAACAGGATCTGCCTATGTGGGATTCAAACTAAGGCAGTGAGGGGCACTCTGATTTGTAAACATGTCCTTTAGACCACTTGGCCACTGAGGTCCCTTTCTGTAAAAATGAGGTAAAATTGATCAAATAGGTACCCCTCTCATCTATTAATGAAAATAGACAACTTAAGAAGATATTTACATTTACAGCCTATATTGATTTTACGAAGACATATGATACAGTAAACTCAACAATTTATCTATACATGTATTTACATCATTTATGGATTTTAGGAAGGCATATGATACAGTAAACTTAAAGAGATATCAATATTTACAGCTTTTTTGATTATGAGAAGGCAATTGATACAGTAAACTTAACAAGATATCTATACATGTATTTACATCATTTATGGATATTAAGAAGGCATATGATACAGTATTAAAACTTAACAAGATATCTACATTTACAGCTTTTATTGATTTTAAGAAGGCATATGATACAGTAAATAGAAAGTTAATGTTTGATAAACTTGGTAAGCTAAGTATATGAGTACATATTATATTAATGTAATAAAATCCTTTTATACACTGGTTGAATGTTGCATAAAACTTAATTGATATATTATATGACTGGTTGGTTTTCAGTAACATCTGGTTTAAAACAAGGCTGTGTATTGTCACATTTACTTTTTAATATTTTTATAAATGATTTGATTAATGAAATAAACATCTAATGTTAGTAATAAAATAAATGTGGAATTAATCTGTATAATTTTATTTGCAGATGATGTGGTTCTCATAGCAGGAAAATGAAAATGATCCAGCTATTATTTCATGTTCTTTGTTTATACTGAAGCAAAAATAAATAAATAAATAAATAAATAAATAAATAAATAAATAATTAAATAAAAAATTAAATTAAAATAAAAACCATAGATTTATTTTCAAAAATCAAAAGTTGTTTATTTTAGAAAAGTGTCTACTCCAAAAACTATGGATAATTTTATAATTTTAATTTGATAATACTATTGTTCAAATTGCATCACATGATTTTCAAGTCTTCTGATAAAAATTTTTTTAGACTGAAGCTTAAGTAAATCAGACAACCATGCTTTAAGCTTGCTAATTGTTAAAAGTAAAGCAAATTGTGGTTTCTAACATAGTACAATTATGTAATATGAAATTCCAAAAGTTTTCATGTATTGATGATACATATCGATAGTTTTCAACAAAAAGCTTAGATTTGGTGTTACACCCTAAACAATAAGATATGTCTGTATATATATATATATATATATATATATATATATATATATATATATATATATATAACACAAATACCTGTTAAATTTTGATGTGCCATATGTGCACATTTCCGAAATTTCGGAAAATCATTCCTCATCAGTGACACTAGGGGGTGAAAAGTTTGATATATAGTTAGATAAAAAACATAAGCCAAACAGTTGAAAATTGATAAAGTTCCAAAATTATTTGAATCCAAATCCAGCTAAGTTATGCTTTGCATAAGAGAACAAACCTTAGTTTTAAATAAATTTCAAAAATGTAAGCAGGCTGAAAATTTCGCTTAATGGTATATTTTCTGTATGATAGAAATTTTTATCTGTTTAGATGATGTAGAGGATGAGAAACTTATTATTTTAAGCTGTACTTTATATGCAGATCGACATCATATTTTATGGGGTGAAAAGATTAACCATGAACACCATTCCAAAAATTAAACATATACACTAGAATGATGTACCGTACTATTTATTTCCTGTAAAATATTTCCTGTTAAATCTGTTACTTCTATGAAAATTAAAGTACATGTGTTATTAATTTATCAACACAAAATACCAAGACTATTTTCCCTATTATAACTTTTACAAAATGTCACATCTATAAAACTACAACACAGATTTGACTGCTATTTTTCTTTTGAATCACAACATGTAGCAAAGCAATAAGCATGGCTTGCATTTAGAGTTAGGAAACCCAAATTTCAACCATCTTATCATGTAAGAGAGATCAAACCCAGCTGGGATTATTTACTCACTTGGTGGACTATCTAGATATTTATCTAATGGACTAAGAGATAGAAGTTTGTGTACCACGAAAAAAAAAAAATTTCCAACTTGAAACAAAAAAATTATACTACAAACGTCCATTATTCTGACCCCAGTTTAATTTAATTAGCAGCACTGTGATATTGAATGCCCTTCGATGCCGACTCTCGTTTGTCTACAAATATCGCATATTATATTGTTGTTTGAATATACATGTATATAAATATAGGTCTTATATATAAAGACGATTCACGCACCTGTCACCTACAACTGCAGTTGAGAGCTTCACAATGTAAAACGCAAATATATACACAAGTAAATAAAACAACACAGTACAGACAAAACGATGGCCAAATTAATAAACGCACCTGCAAAGTCAAAGATGTATCGGTAAACTTGTGAAAGATTTATAAACGCAAATATATACAGCTTAATAAAATACCACAGTACTATAGACAATAATGACCAACAAATAGACGCACCTGCCCTGGTTATGCAAATGTGTATCTTTAAACCTTGTTTTCGTACCTCTTCCTACTTTCTCTTAGCAGCGTTTTGTGCGCCGGTGTAGTTTCCTCTAATGAAGAGAGCATCTTTATGGACAGACTGTAGCTTCCACTTACATGACTTTTTTACTTAATGATTTCGTTTTTTTTTAAATTATTTATTTATATTTATTTTATTCTTAAAAGATAACAAAATTAAAAAAACGCTCTGCTTTTCTTTTAAAACATAATACTAGTAGTTTTAGCTTTCTTCAAGTCTATCATATTTCTGAACTTAGATGACAATGCCAAAGTAAAATACTCTTTTTGACGTAGAAAACCACCTGAGTGGAGCACTTATCTTCATAATTAAGAACTTATGTTAAGGATGCATGCTCTATATTATAAATTAGCTCACCTGGCTAAAGGCCATGTAAATCTATTCAAAGTTGAGTGAGACCAAGTGTTATCGAAGATTGGTTAAATAAAGCATTATATTGGCATCTTACTAGTGTGTACTGTTGCACAGGACCCTCTATGTGATATCCCAGTCATGATTATTTCATTTATAACAAATAGGTCAGTTTCAGAATGGTGTAAATAACAGGAATTACCCAAGATAGCCGTTGACCTTCAGAGATCCAAGAACTGCCCTGAAAAATGACTTTAACTTAGGCGGTAAGAGGTCATGTGATCAGTAAACCAGGGCTTTAAAATACATGTATAACAAAGTGTCATCTAAGTACAGAAAGATGATAGACTTGAAGAAAGCTAAAACTACTAGTATTTTGTTTTAAAAGAAAAACAGAGTGTTTTTGTTTTATTTTGTTATCTTTTAAGAATAATATAAATATATAAATCAGAGCGTTTATTTTGTTATCTTTTAAAATGTTCTTGAATGAAAAAGAACGAAACGTTTTGCTTTTCCGGTGAGGGCAAAAACGTCAAAATAAAACATGATAAAAATCAAGTGGTAGCTGTTCAAAGTAATGAATTTGATGTTATTTATGGCTCAAGTTATTATTTCTTTACATAAATCAAACAACCTTTTCCTGCTCTTCATAAATATGTGGTTTTTATTTGGGTTTGAAACTTAATTTCAAAGTTTGAAAGATGATAGACTTAAAGAAAGCTAAAACTACTAGTATTTTGTTTTAAAAGAAAATCAGAGCGTTTTTTTTTTATTTTGTTATCTTTTAAGAATAAAATATAAATGTTCTTGAATGGATTAGACTGATCTTTTATTGGAATGTGTTCTGGTTTTTTTTTCTGGTTTCCAGTACTATCAAAGAACTAACTGCTTTGATAAACAAGCAGTTGATAAATCTTAACTGGGTTTTAAAACTTCGTTACTTCACTCTACTTCACACTTCTGTACTCAGTACCACATGTATTGGAAAGCTAAACATTAAAAATTCTGAAGTCAACCTACTCCAACTAATTAGAGTTCAAGATCGATGGTGAGCTACTTTTAGGACAACATGCTGGTGACTTCAAGGTCAAGTTTCAATTGTTGTGACATCACATGACAGTCAATCATACAGCATAAATAATGCAATCATGTGACAACCATAAAACTGAATCAATAACAAAAATGAAAATAGAAATGTTATATAACATAACTATATTCAAGTAAACAGTTGACGTAATTGTTCATGATGATCAAGTAAATATTAGTCGAAATCTCCAGATTTATACTCAATCATGTCGAAGGCATTTTGCAATGCTAAAAACTTATTTACAATAAACACTTCTTACAGAATTTGGTTCATTGAACTTAATGTTTAGAAAGCTCTGTTAAAAATGACTTTAGTAGCTTACTGCTTTTAGGACAACATGCTGGTGATGGCATATTGACTGGAACGTAGCTTGCCGTCGATCTCGGACTCTATTTAGTTGGAGTACGGTCAAGCAAGTCGGGTCTGGATGAGAGATGACCAAATTTTACACCCACAGGTGATTCAGCAACTTCAATACAGGTAAAACAAACATCATCTAACAATTTTCATGCATTTTTTATTTCAATATACCAATTCAATCTTATTCTATTTCATTATATCTAAAATTAAGTATAATAAATATTCAATTCAAATTGACAAATAATTTACATGGCTCTAGTACTACCCTTACATAACAAAATGAACTATTTAACAGTATTAAAATAGTCTCAGTCTTCCCAAAGACATGGTTATGTTAACATCATATAAAAATGAACATTTTACAATACAAATATTCTTATATAAATGCTTTATAATATCATAATTTTTTTGGTTTTTGCAAAATATTAAGGCACTACAGAAACCAAGACGGAAAGCTAGACACAGGGTCTTCTTTTAGGTCAAAAATAAATACACCTTTTTGCCATATATATGTATTTTTGAATGTCAAAAATAAAGTACAATAAAATATTGATAAGTTAAATGGTATTAAAGATTATACCTCTCAGAAATTTCATTTCATAAAACAATAAATACATGTAGTTCTAAGTTTGCATAAAAAAACGTCAACACACGAAGGTGATTGATACTTTCAATATGGACAGAACAAAACAAACTGATAACATGTATTTATAAATCATATTGTGAAATAGAAATATTATAGATTTTAGACTAGGATAAAAAATATATTTTAAATTTATAAAAATTTTCATTACAGTATTATAAATACAAAATGTACATAAATATTAAACCCAACCTACAACATCATATTGTAAGAATCAAATTAATTAACTACAGTCAAATCTGTCTACAAAAAAAAATCCAATAGGTAGTCCTCATACACTGGCTCAAATAACATGCACTGGTTAATAAATGAATGACATTTATATTACATAAGGTAGCTAACTTTCTTAGGTGTTCATTTTTTAAATTGTCCAAGAGGGACTTATACTTGTATTCTTGCCATTTAA
This sequence comes from Tegillarca granosa, assembly GCA_029721355.1. Classification (NCBI taxonomy): domain Eukaryota; kingdom Metazoa; phylum Mollusca; class Bivalvia; order Arcoida; family Arcidae; genus Tegillarca; species Tegillarca granosa. The sequence continues at coordinate 27,266,644 of CM056609.1, read as the reverse complement.
ACCCACATCCAACACAACATTGGGTGAGCCTGACCTGCGTGATGACATGTTTCATGTCCTTAAAACACTGAACCATATAATTTTTATTAAGTTTAACAAAATTCTCTCAGTTTTTGACAATGATTATTAAACACACATTCTCTGTGACCTTGTCTTTAAGATATACCTTCAGTTTAAGGTCATGATATATTCTTGAACTTTGTAGATCATTTGTGTGAAGTTCCATAAAATTTCTCCAACACCGCAATAACTTATGCCCTTGACACAACTCAAACATTTACCTCTTGACCTTTGACATATGAACTTGATCAAAGCCATCCCAAACACCTGGAGAATGAAATTAATTTGTGCAAAGTTTTATGAATTTCCATAAAGGAATATTGAGTTATGAACTGACCACAAATTTCCATGGACCAACAAACAAGTTTGGTGACTTCTCTATACCCTCTCTTCAAGCTTACCTTGCAGGGGGCACATTTATGTGCATTATACAAGGTTTAACATATATCATGTGACCATTAACTTGAAGATGACATACACCAAATGTCATCAAATTCCACAAAAACAATGAGTTACAATCCAGATATGGATAACACTGGCAAATGAACAGAAACATTTATTCATATATACTTACATCTACTCACATTCCCAATAACCTGTATAATAAAACCTAATTGCATTATCAGATCACTATTGCCATGCAGCTCATGGCTCACAAATACGATATACAAGAGATAAACAATATATAAGCCTACTCCAATCCATAGCAACAAAGTCATGTGATAATGTAGTCTTTACTTTTAATATCATTACATAAGTCATGTTCTTGTATAAGGAAGACTGAAATTTATAGATCAGTTAATTTTATACAACTCTGGATCATTGAATTGTAAAAATAAATCTAAGCAACGAACTGATTATATATGGTAATCATGGCTGTATAACAGGAAAACTAAGCATGTTATTCATTTTGCCTGGAACAGCTACAGCAGTTACATTAAATAATCACCTTATCTCATTAGTTCAATGCTTAAATACCTTCTCATGGGGGGTGGGTGGTGGTGGTTAATAGGCAAATATAAATACATGTATCTTTATATTCAATCAAATGAACATGCATTGCATTGTTATAATAGGACTCATAACCAAACTTGGCTTATAAAAATATCCCATTATGAATGCACTGCTTACAAATATTCTTAAAAATTCATCAATTGACACTTCTTTTGTAAAAGTATCTAACATTCATTGATATCAAAATGACTGACTACCGTACTTTGGATAATTTTACTAATTCTTGAACACATATTCAAATTATTAAATTTGAAATATTTTTAAAAATTATAACGGTTGAAAAGTGAACAAATAGATTAGTAGCCTAAAAGTTAATTAACCACACACACTCATGTGTCTTTTGGCATAATTTTGTCTGTTGACTAATCAAGGACAATGGAGTCATGCTAACATGTGCTCTGGTGAGTGAATCAGTACAATGCACATTTATTTTACATTTTGGTTCTTTTGGTACATGTATTTCATAAAATAATGATTTTAGTTTGTAAAATGATTCAAAACTATGCACATACACATTAGGAATACCGTAGCCTGAATAGACACTGTGGACTCTATTACTTGGGCATTTATTATATGCATATCTCTTATAGGATAGGTATTATCTACATGTATATCTGGCCTTTAGACTCTACCACGCTGAGACAAAAATGAGCTTATGGTATGAGATGTATCTCTTATTTTTCTCTTCTTCATACCTATACATCCATTATGTTTATAATCCAATAGCTTTGGGCTTTTAATGATATCTGAACAATGGATGAAAAAAGACAGTTAGCCTTACTTACATGTACATGAAGTCAGTTTTAATAAAACCAAACACATTCTATTTTTTCTCTAAATTTGTGAATGGAGTGTAAGAAATGTTTGACGTTAATATTGTTGCATATCATTTCAAGTAATAAAATTCTTTATTCCCATTTAAATGTTTACAGTTACATGGGTATTAAACATAAAAACTGGTACATGGAAATTCATTTCTTTAAAAACACTGGAAAACCAAACACAACAGGGGCAGCACCAGTAAGATATCTCAGTCTACAGGCCTCTCGTGCTTCTGGTATAATATTTAATAACGAGCTCCCTGGTGTCGAGGGTAACCACTTTCTTAAGAGACTTTCTAAAAATCTGTCTATATCTTTATCTGTCACATCCCACAGATTGGCTATCACACAAGGACTGAAAAAGATAATAAATGCCATAGTTATATAAAACATGTAAAATAATATTTTCATCTTTTTTAAACAAGAGGATCATGAAGTACCTAGATGTTCATCTGAGAATACTTTGTATACAGAAAGATTTAGCCAAATGTAGCCTCTAAGTCTGAACTTCACTTGTGATCTTGGGACAGGACCCTCATAAAATTAACATGTTATTTGTCCAGATTTTAGAACTTTCTATTAATCATAATTTTTATAATCTGACCTAGGGATCTATTTTTTGATCAACATGATCCATCTTATCTAATTTTTCAAGAGAATTGTTCTGAGCAAGTCTGAATAAAATTTGAACAAATATCTTGCCAGAACTTTTTTTGTTTTTTACCCAAAACATGTAATCCACATTATCAATCCAACCTGATTAAATAAAAAAAAATAGCCCAGCATATTTCAAGATTTTGGGCAAGTAAAATGAAGATGGTCTTTTTAAGAGTATTAGCATTATTGTCACAACTGACAACATGACAGAGATGTGACACTTTTACACTGGCAGACTAAACACAACATGCAAGAGAATAATAGAAAATTTTATCATTTTGGACTTATACTAACCAGTCAGCTAGGAAATAGTTAAGCATCATCCCAGCAGGGTCTAGCTGTCCCTTAATATGAAGCTCACCACTGCTACATCCCATAAGTAGGGCAACTGACCGACATGTCAACTGTTGTAGGTCAAACCCTGGTAAATATTTACCACCACTTCCATGGCCACAGTATCTAAAACAAATTACAAAACAAATATAGATACCAAATACTTTCTTTACTAGGAAAATTTCATACTAAATCAAAAGCATTACTGAGCATGCTCTATATAACTACCTCAACCTAATCTAAGGTAACATTTAACATGAAATACTTCACAGTTCATTCAACTTGCTATAAGTTCTCATTTATTCTGTATAAACAAAAGAAAAAATGAACAAACTCAACATTTACAACAAAAATGTAGAGAGTTTCTTGACATCCCCCAGTCTAGCTTCTACACAGGTAGTGTCCATATCTGGGTATATTATTAACAATAAAGGTTCCTACACCAAAAAAAGGATATAAATACAGATAAGTATGATATATAATATACTTACATAAAGAGATCTCTTTCAGACAAAGCTTGAGATATCTGTTTTGATGTCGGTTCTTTTGCGACAATTCCTTCCCAACCTTCTTCACTGTATCAGATGATAAAATAGAATAAAATATATTTACACATTTAAACTACATGTATTCTACTGGCTGTCATTTACGAGGAATAGGGTAGGTTATTGAGTTGGTAAAAAGAAACATAAGTGAGATTTATGCACTTCTCTGAACGATATTTCCTCATCCGAAAAAGTGTCAAGTAAAAACTGACATCAGCAGTGTTACACAATACAAAGAAAATTATTTTTTTCTTATTAGAATGTAATTTCTTTTTACTTAAGCAAAAGAAGTAACAAATAAAAAGAAAATGTTAGAAATAAATAAGAGTAATACATCAACCAAGAGTGATACAAATGTCATACACGTGTATTTGAAACAATACAAGATTTTTGAGTGATGTCAAATATGTCCGCTCAACAATGTTTCTAAAGGTTTTCCATTTTTGTGGAAATTATGCTGTCAGATGTAGGCAAGGGGCCAAAAATTTATAAGAAACATTAGAAAGAAAAATTATGTTCAAATTAATAGTACATACTAAAGCATTTTTACCTTTCAAACCAAGACTGGAAAGTTTCCTGTGTTGAAGCAAAATCTTTTTCGGGGTTTATAACATAAAACACATTCCGAGAGTCAACTCCGCTTTGATAAATAGAGTTCTCTCTCAGTTGGAGGTAAGAAAGCTGTGTGTACATGTGATATAAAGAGGGCATTCTAGATACTGATGTCTGTCTCAAGATTAGAATATTTTCCCATGGTAACTGCTGAACAGTCTGAAAAATAAAATGATCACATTAAAATTTTAACTACATGCCAGTTTTTCCTGGTTTAAGATGAAAATGCTGCAATTTTTTTACACAGAGTGTAAGTAAGTTTTCACATGTTTGTATGAGCTAAGATTATTTAACTTACACTTAGGCAATGCCTGCTATATGTGGAGAGTATTTTTATCTTTGTTATACACTTTGTAATACACTTAAGCATATGACCAGTGAGGGGTTTTTTTTATAATCCGATGCATTGCAAAAAAGTTTTGTAATGGTTTTAATACCAAAGAATATTCTTTGACTTACAGTTGTTTGATGATGAAGGAAATAAGAGTATCCAGAAAATTTTACATGTACCTTTCCTTAGCAAGTGAACTTTTTGGTGAGAGACACAGTGACCAATAACTCAAGAAGCCCAAAAAGGGCCTTTATTGCTTAACTGGCAGAAGTTCGATCTCATTTAATAGCAACAGTGACCATATTTAATGCCATAAGAAGCTGATTTGTATAAAGTTTTTAAACGTAAGACCTTGAATCTTATATCAGAATAATTACCATATTAATTCCTACAATATTCTAATATACATGTACATGCCATACAAAAAGTTAATAGTTTCCAAGGTAATAAACAATTTCAGTCTTTTTATGCACCTATGACCTTGACCTTTGAATGAATAACCTTAAGCCACATATCAAAATGATTGTCATATCAATACCTACAAAATTCTAAGTGAATTCTGAAAAAAACCTGCAGTATTGTTTTTATGTCAGTGAAAGTGTGTTAAATCGTTCAAATAAAGGTATTAACGTTTGAATTATTTCAAACATTTGTGAAGAGGCATGATATGAGTATGTTTTTAAGTTTTTTGGGGGGATTTTATCGGTGTCTGACCACGGGTATATCAGAACCCAAAATTAAATGACCATTTTTTTAAAAAAAAGGATAGAACTATTTAACATACCCTGTATTATCAATAAAAAACGAAACGACTTGTTTGTCGTCTTCTAAATATGATGTGGAAGTCAAGAATAAATCAATACTTGGCTGGTCAATCACAATTTATTTAACAATATTAGTCTCTTCTTCACCGATGGTCGCCATTTTGAATGCAACGCGAGTACTCGCGTCTGTTCAATAGACAGAGTGTAGTGTAGTGAGTGTAGTGGCGAGCAACCAGTGACTTGAACACGCCTCTTGAATCTTATTTCAGAATGATCGCCATATCAATTCCTACAATAATCTAATATACATGCCAATACAATAAGTTAATAGTTTCCAAGATAATTAACAATTTCAGTCTTTTTATGCACCTATGACCTTGACCTTTGCATGTATGACTTGAGCCATATATCAAAATGTTTATCATGTCAATACCTACAATATTTTAAAATACATGCCTATACAAAAAGTTTATAGTTTTCAAGCTAACGCACAATTTTAGTTTTTTTAGCAAAAAATAACATTTCAGGGGCAACAACTCCTACATGCATTTTCATACAGTACAAAACTTTGTACCTTTTTACATTTTGTCCTGCTAAACATTTTAACAATATTTTAATATTATATATCTCTTATAATTTGGAAGAAAAAAGCTTAAAACTGCACAAATTACAAACTAGGTCATGACCTTGAACTTTGAACTTGACCCCATTTTGAAAGTTATTTCAAGAAAAAGTCAAAACTGAAAACCCCATGTCAATATCTATTCATATAGTCAAGTTATAATAATTTGAAGCCATTTTACGAAATTTTCAAAATTAAACGCAAAAACTCGTAACCTAATTTTTTACCAAATTTCACGAAGCGAACAATTTATAAGCTTAATACCCTAGAGAAGCCAAATATCACATCAGATTTTTTCTCTCATCATCGCTTTCGGAGAAGAAGATTTTTTAAGTTTTTTGGAACCATGGGTCACCTTGACCTAGTTTTGTGAGCCATGACAATGTCACGAACAAATCTGAATTGCACTGGCCCATATATGCATCTGACCAAGTTTCATTGAAATCTACCTCATAGTTTCAGAAAAGAAGTTGAAAATGTAAAAGTTTACGCCGCGGACACCGACGACAGACAAATTTTGATCAGAAAAGCTCACTTGAGCCTTCGGCTCAGGTGAGCTAAAAAACAGTTATTGAAGAAAATTGAACTAAAATTCGTCCAGATTGGAATTCAAAGCTAGCATCTGAGAACCACTGATCTAAGCTACCAAGACTGACTTCATGTAACTGATATTACACTCCAGTCTACAAACCTCACCTTATCTAGTATAAGTATAATATGTTTTCCAGATTGATCTTCTGGTTTTGATAAATCCTTTATTTTCTGTCTCACCACTGGGACAAGGTTACTGATATCAGACAGTGGTGTTGATTGCTCTGTAAAGTCATGTAAAACTGACTCTAGTTCCTGGTCTGTCAAACAATCCCCTGACTGAAGCAACACCTGTAAAAAAGATTATCAAGTTAAGCAGGGTAAATTTTACAACATCAACCATTTTTCTGTATTTAAATACATCTTTTGGACCTAAATGTGTTAAAGAGTTCCAAACATTTTATAACACATTTGTATAGACATGTACACATACAATATAAGAATTCCACAGATTTTAATGTCTCCCCTGGTTAGTTTTTGATTGAGTAGAAAATATATTTATTTACTTTCACATAAACTTTCACATTTTGACACACCACTGCCTACTACGACACTGGAAAAGAACCACCAAACTCTCGCCTTATGGCAATGCCAAGCTCGAAAATAAATCATGCATGAACTTGTCATATGTAAAACCAAATTAAATGGCTGGAAATAAGTCACATTATTTATTCTGGCTTGACGTTCACCTTTTCTCAGACCTTTGTACATAGTGAGAAGAAAAAATTCTATAGGGACCACTACCTCAGTTGGTACAGCCCTCCTAAGGTAGCTTATTTGGTAAAGTGCTTGCTCTGTATGTGAAGTTTGAGAGTTTGAGACCTGTCGGGGTCTAAGTGAGATTTGAAAATAGATGGTGACAATTCTTTCATCAAGAGCCTCGGTAGCCTATTGGTCTAAAGCGCGCTTACGGATCAGTGCCTCTCACTGCCTAGGTTCAAATCCCACATGGGACAGATCCTATTGTGAGAAAGTTTGTCAGTTCGCTTGCGGAAGGTCGGTGGTTTTCTCTGGGCACTCCGGTTTCCTCCACCATCCCAGAACTGACCACCTCTATATAAGTGAAAGATTCTTGACTGGGACGTAAAACACCATTACTCCACTCCACTCTTTCATCAAGAACTTGGCATATAGAAATCAACATCCTTAAGATGTGACCTTAAAAACTGTGGTATTTAGAACGCTCACAACACATGGCTCTGAGAGCACTGCAAAGGTCTAAAGAAAATTTCTTAAACTTACTTGAACCAGATCTGACGTGACCTTATTCTGTCCTGTCAAATTAGTCAGCTCTTTACAAAGCCACAAACTCTCTTTCTTCAGTTTAGTTTGTTCAGATTTACTCAAACAATGTTTTGTGGTCAGTAGAAATTTCCAATGCTGAAGCCAATATTTCTCCATGGACAATAAAAGTGACTGAAATATAGAAATACATGTAGATGATATACAATTATATATACAAATGTACATTTATTCAGTGTTCTGTGGAGAACAGTGAATTGGATTGGATTAATGGTGTTTAATGCCCCAGTCAATTACCTTTCATTTATACCTGGGATGGTGGAAGAAACCAGAATGCCCAAAAATACCACCAACCTTTAACAAGCAAACTGATGAACTTTCTCACTCAAGGATCTGCCTTTGTGGTGAGATGTAGAGTGATTTCTAAGCAAGTGCTTTAGACCACCTAACTACTGAAGCTACATTTAGCCCCTGAAAAGTGGAGTAAAGTAATGGTGTTCCACACTCATTCTTAAGAATTCTACCTACAATGAGGAGATCAATTCATGTCTGGTGGAGAAAACCAGAGTACAAGCAGAATACAATCAATCCTCGACAAGCCAACCGACAATAAGATTTGTCCAAGTTGGGTCATGTATTTGCACTTTTAATAGTACTGACATTTGAAATAGCAGTAAATTTTACATTGAGGCTCTTTATTTATTATCTACATGTATTTATTTGTTTATTTATTTATATTTTTTATTATTATTTATTATTATGATTTTTAATTTTTTTTGTTTATTTATTTATTATTTTATTTTATTTTTATTATTATTATTATTATTATTTTTTTTTTTGGACACTGGAATATACATGTACATGTATAAAAATGAATTGGTTCTAGGTTATCCATTTATGCCAACTACACAAAGAAACTTCAACAAAAAAAATGAAAAACCGCAAGTGGGATCTGAGCCAGGGAGGTTAGAGGCACTTGTGATTTATAAGGTAGTGCTTTAGACCACATAGCCACCAAAGGCCCCCAAACAAATGAAGTTAAAAGTAACCCAGTGATTTTGCTATGGTTTTTAAAAACTACCTTCTACCTTTCAGATTGGGAAAATTTGGACCCTTTTTATGTCACATATTACGCTCAGAATTTTGAAACTCATTGCAAAGATCTTGTATTGTGACAATATCTAACATTTTTTGTCTGTCAGAACAGTTTTGGACAACTGGATTTAACTTAAACTATTTGATTGTGTGTCACTGTTGCCTTTTGGGGAATTTTACTTGTCAAATTGGGAAATTTTAGTCATATTTCTAAAGGGGAAACTACCTTTATTCGGTAGTAATTTTAGGCAAACAAAACCACTGTAACCTGCCATATTAATACTGATAAAGTCAAGTTTATCTACTTACACACATACGGTCATCTAACTGCATTCTAACCTTCCACCACTCTACTTTGTCTTTTAACTTGAAGCTGTTACTACTGGCCTCCATAATAGAACCAAATTCCTGTAATATCTCCTTACCCTGGTGATAAAATTTATATAAATTTTTTTTTTAATATTTCATTTCACTTTATTCTATACAATTGCTGTTAGCCTATTATTTCTTTGAGATTGAAGTGAAGTGGGGATACAGGTTTTTTTTTTTTTTTTTTTTTTTTTTTTTTTTTTTTTTTTTTTTTTTTTTTTTTGTTATTTATTTATTTTGTTGTAAGACAAGATTTTGTCACATCTGTACATGTAAATCAAGAATTTTCATATAGTGAAAATCAACTCTAGTGAGGGGCAAACTTGGATCTGACCAAGTGAAAATCAACCATAGTGAAAGGCAAACTTGGATCTAGATGTTATCCATAGTAACAAAACAATGTTTATATTATTATTTAATGCCCATTGAAGATTTTTTTATCTGTTATTGTGGTAGACTAACATACCAAAATCAGTTTAATAGCTGCAAGCTTTTTTTTGAAATAAGTGCAAATAACTTACATGTATGATGGATTGATGGATGGGTCAAAAACATTATACCCTCCACAACTTACATGTAAGTTGTGCTGGGTATAATTAAGTAGCTATTTACCTTGAGACTACAAAATCCAGGTAATTTAACTGTCAGAGGTTCTTTACCATTTTCAAACCGAGTAAGTAACATTTGTGCTGTGCCATCACCACAATTCACCATGGAAACCTGACAAACAGCCCAATCTGAAAAAAGGAAACAATGATTTTTTTTAAAAATTTCATTGTCTACCAACCTCAATCTTTTTTATGGAAATCAAAATCATGACAGTTATCAGATATTTCCAGATGATAAAATGAGGAAAAGTAGCAGTAATTGCTGTAAACCAACTTTTATTCGCGGGCTACTAACTTTCGCGAGGACAAAATACTCGTGAAATTTAATTGTCACGAACTTATTCCAAAAATGGTATTATCCAAAATAAAAAACGTAAGCGTCAATCAAAAATTGAGAAAAAAGACAATGGCATACCACCAATTCAATTTATTTTTGAAAAGACAATAAATTATATTATGTTAATTAGTACATTGTAATTTTCAATGTTTCGATCAGGAACACTTTTTTCTAATTTTTTATGGGGACTTTGGTACATTTGATCTAGTTTTTGATTTTTGAAGCCTTGTACAACTGACATGATTACGACCCCAAATAATAATAAAATGTTATGTGCTTTAACAATATAAACACCAAACACTAGTGAGTATAAAGCACTTGTTCTTAATTAGATTAATATCGCTCAATATACTACCACATACTCCATATAGTAATACATGTGATTATGTGTTTACACAACAGTCAACGCTGTTTACAAAGTACCCTAACAAATACCAGCTGTAGTCCCTATTGCGAAAGTTAAAAGTCGCAAAATATTTTCGCTAGGAGAATCGCAAAAATTAGCCGCAAATAAAAGTTGGTTTACAGTATGTTTTACATCACACTTTGGATTCTTTAAATTACACTGAGGAGATAAGTTCTTAAACCATAAAGAAAACCAGATCATCCAGAGAATACTTACCCACCTTTATCTACTGAACTGATAGAAATTTCTCAAACTACAGTAGAATCTGACCTACATGTAGTTGGATTGAACCCTGAGTGATAAGATGCTAAAGTCTAAAACCTAAGGCCCGTTCAAGACAGTGTAGTACACTTTTGCTTTGGCAAGCAGCCATTCAGGAATGAAAGTTCGCCCAACTACAAGCATGCGACTGCTATAACTAGGTTGTTTGCCTTTGATTCAAGATGGCATCCCTCGGACAAAGGTTATAAAAAATGTTTTAATAAATTCTGAAACCAACATGCATTTCAATTTATAAGAAGAGTAAGCAGAGAAAAACCTACTATCTGGTATAACACTGGTCATGATATTTAAGTCCTCTACTGTTTTATTAAATGTTAAAGAAGACATGGCTTTCTTAAGTCGATCATCCACGCTGTTGTCAGTAAGATTTGCTGAATTACTTCTATTCTCAGTAAAGTCATATGACGGTTTATTTTGTGTTTCAGTCTGTCTAACTGATCTCCTGAAGTAAAAAAATATTAAAAAATTTATTTTGTTTTTAAACTGAAGTAGGTATTTTATGTTTGTATTTATTATTTTCAATTTTTAAATACTGAACATATATGTTTTTTGTTTTTTTCTAGAGGGGTAGGGGTGGGGTTGGTGGATTGATATGTGTGTGGTTGAAAAAGTCATCTTGTAGCTCACTGTGAAATTTTTTTATCTATAATCTACATGAACAAAATTCAAGATGGTGAAAGAACAACTTCCATATCAGCATTGCTGATACACTATACATTGTAAATGTATAAATGAAGTACAATGTAGATGATACTGATACCTAAGCACTACATGTATGTTCAGGGCTGTTGTACACTTCTTGGCATTGAGTCCAGGGTCCATGGAAAAATTATCTTTCTTAAATGCCATTTAGGCAAAAATCTACTGGTAAAATATATAGTAGAAAAGTGAATACATGTATTTCAATTCTGTACATTTTTCAATTTTATTCATTAAAAATATTCATGAAGTATATGTAAATATGTTTTCAACTTTGGGAAGAGACAGACTCTCTGGTTTCAGCATAAATATTAAAACCTTTACCTGATCTTTTTACCAGTGTTCATCATGGCCTGATGACGAAACGTAACAGCCACAGCTTCTGTTAAGAAGTAAGCCGTTTTGGAGGGTGATGATGGTAGATACTGCAGGGCTAACATCTGACATATTGTGGTATATGTTTGACATGGAGGGAAATGTTTTATCTGGTTAAAAGCCTTCTCTAATGTTGATATGGTAGTGGCATCTGTCATTGTCATATCTGAGGGAGACTCTGCTGAAAAATATCAAAATATAAAGGATTCAATGAGCAAGCAGAATATTCTACCTACTTGGATTCAGTGGAACTGATCATCATCATTAAAACAATATATTCATACATATCATCATCATTAATAATGTCATAATGACAAAATTCTTAAACCCACAAAGAAGGGGACTTTAAAATATAGGCCAGGACCAGTTTTCAGTTAGGACCCTAAAACATTCTGTAAATAATTATATATGTTCTAAATGAAAACATTGAAATTTAAGCTGTATTTTATCAACATATTTATATATATTCAAATACTACAAAAATAAGATAATGGAACAATGTTGTATGGTGTTACACACAGGTAATTGATAATCAGAAGAAAAAAAATCACTAGTGTTATGGGTGGCAAAAACACATTTTGGATTGTAGGTAGGAAAACAAGATTTTCAGTTTCTATGCTAAATTTAACAGAAATCCAAATCTGAGAATTCAGATTTATTTTTTTACCTGAAGGTTCCTGTAACGTTACAGCAACTGTTCTCGGCCTTCTATTATTATGTTCAGGTAAATTTGATTCCAGTAACTTAGTTTTTATTGGTTTAGATGACCTCACTACTTCTGTTGTATCTGATGATGTAGAAGTCTTCACTAGTTTCTTCCTTCCTGCTGTTGTCTGTCTGTTTTTCTTGTCATCACCTCTCATTATCTCAATGGAGTCATCCATATTTACATGTAAATCTACAAATAAGATAACAAGGCCTAATTTTTATTGTTTAAAGAAAGTCAAAAACTGCTTCTTAAAAGTAAAAGTTCTGCTAGATTGATGAAGAGTGGCAAGTAAAGTAATGGTGTTAAATGCCCCAGTAAACATTTTTTCCTTTTATTGAGACAGTGAGTTCTGAGATGATGGAATACATAGACTTCCAGCAGGTGAAATGGCAAAATGCCACAAAAACACCAAATAACAAACATGACAAACGAAACATTGAATAAAAAAAAAAAAAATAATAATAATAATAAATAATAAAAAAATAAATAAAAAAAATTAAAAATTGGTGTCAAGTGGTGTGTCTATGGTAATTAGGATGGCCCCCTAAACAAATGCCCAAATTTTTAAAAAGATTCTATACTAATACAAGAATATCCCAAATAATTGGACAAACATGACTATATGCTAACAAGAATCATCATTATTTTACAAACAGCTGTGTGGTTATAGTGCTACTGGAAGGTTCTAGACAATAACTATTTTACAACTAGTGGTCTTTCTCATGCATCTACTTGTGTAAGTAAGCTTTAAGAGGTTTCAAATGTAATGAAACTTTTTAAAAATAAGTTTTGATGATTAGGTTTTGGAAGAATAAAAATGGTACTAAAATGCTCTAAAGATCACACCTATTTTTTTGCATAAGTCTCAACAATGAAAACTGAAGATTAATACTAATAATTAAAAAAAAAATAATGGAAGCTTCACCAGACCAAATAGTGCATCCAAAAATTAACAATATATAATATATAAGGTAATACAATAAGGACATTATGTAAAATCTACAGCGTTTTGTATAAGCAAATGTAAAAACATGTATAATTACCTTTCACAGGCAATTCTAACTCAGGCTTCACAATCACTGGTGAATTATCAGCAGCCCTCTCCAAACTTAAGGAGCCACCTGTAACAAATAATTCGTTGTTCTCCCCATTTAAATGGAAAGTCTCCTGGACATCATCAGAGGTTGAATCAATCATCTCATAGCTAATATCAAAAGATTCACATTCATCTCCTGATAAATTATGAAATATGGTGTCTGAAGTAGCCTCTTCAGTATTGTTATATCTTGTCCGTTCTTTTTCGATTTTCTCAAAATCATTTTTAACAATCATGTTTCTGGTTTTTCTGCCCTTACTTTTATTGGCTACATTGCCTTTTTTGCCTTTAGGCTTCAATTTAGAATTTTTCACAGTATTTGGTGAATCAACTTCATTGAAATCAAATATATCAGTATTATGTTGATCCCATTCTTCAGTCTTTTCTACATATGTTTTATTCTCCATATTAATATTTTCTTCTTCTACATTATAATTTAAAATCTGATCCTTCTTAGATTGTCTTCTTGAATGTTGAGATTTTCCTCCTCCTTTTGGAGCATCAACTGGTGAAACACAAATTTGTTCATTTTCATAAGAGTTTTCTGTATCAGCATTTCGCTGACATTCAATTTCAGGCGATACCTTCGTAACCTTACCCCTTCCTCTCTTCTTAGATACTGTACGATTTTCGTTTGTATCCATCTCAAGTTCACTGCTTTTCTGATTCTTAGCTTTATCTCTGACATTTAGAGTCGTTCCATTTATCAATCTTGGGATTTTCCCCAACTTTCTCTTTTGATTTCCAACATTATTCTTTTCCATATTTTCCTGTGGTGTTGTTTCACCCATATTTTCATACAAAGCTTTCTTTACAGTTTCACTTGTCTTGTTTCTTCTGCGACCTCTTCCTGTCCCACCAATATTAGATTTTTTTACAGGTTCATCCTCATCACTGCTATCAAGCAATAAATCTAAAACTTGTTTGCGGCTACTACACACACTTCTTGGAGTTTTCAATACAAAAGCTGGCTTAGGAGTAGAAATATTTAAACAATTATCTTTTTTTGAAAATGAATTCCGCTTAACTATAGGTGTAGACAAAGGTTCATGCTGACTTTGTTGTACAAGTTTAGGATTATCTATATTTTCATTGTTAGCTGTTATCCCCTCATTTATTTCTTTTTCTGTGTTTTTAACACTATCAATTTTTTTCTTGTTAGTTTGTATTTTTGATGGCTTTCTAAGCTGACTTTTGCTACCACTGTTTACCTCTTTATCAACCAGGTTTTTTCTTCCTCGTTTAGGCACAGATTTAGCTTCTTTCATATTCGTTTCCTCAGCATCTCCTATGTCATCATGTTCCTGTGAATCATTGTTCTCAAATCTAACATCTTTTTTCATGTTTTTGGATAATTCAGTTTTTCGTCTTTCATTCTTTTCAACTTCTAATGGTTTTCTATTTTCTTGTTTCAGGGTTTTCATTCTGCTTCCAGTCTTTTTCTTAAGTTCAGAATGATCCACATCATGTTCTGAAATTTTCTTGTTTTCTAAAGTTAATTCAGATAAATTGTTTGACAGAGTTGTAATTTGTTCCTTGACATCTGTTTTAGATACTTCAACTTCCATATTTTCTTCTACCACTGAAACTATTTCATCCTTGTCAAACTTTTTCTGTTGAGTTGACTTATCAGGCAACATTGTTAATACTTTACACAAATCTAATCTTGCCAAGAAAAAACATGTATGAAAGACATCAACCATTTCTTTTGCTTCATGATATCTAGATGCTAACTTTAACATATCACAACATTTTTTCTTTTCTCCCTCTAGACATAAGAGCTCACTTCTTTGTACTAAACTTTCAAAATAAACAATTTTCAAGTCAGCACAAGGTGCTAAGAGGGATGGAACTTTAAAATTGTTTAATATATTCACTATATTATCACATGTTTTGTTTTTACCACTCTTTTCAACATTACATAATACTGAATTACAATGATTTAAAATTCCTTCCAAAATTCCATCCGATTCAGAGTTTGAGCTAAATGTATAACAATATTGAGATATAACAAGGCTTAACTGTACAGCAAACAGTTTGCTATATTTATCACAACAGAAATCACATGACTCGTCTTTTATCACATGACTGAAACATGGAGGAACACCATGTGCTACCTGAGGTATTATCTTAGCATTCAACTGTCTTGATACTGGTTGTTCTTTTTTCACATTATTTTCAGCTTCTAGATTACCAGACTTATCACAGTCAGTATCATTCACAGCTTTTCTTTTACTGCTGGCTTTGTTTTCCGATTTTATCTCTGAATCTAAGCTCTGAGTATTGACCTTTGACCCAAGTAAATGATGACAGTCTACTATTGCCTTGGATGATTCTTCAATGCTCTCAGCCATCACAGTGATGCGTGTTATCTCTAGTAAAAATTTGCCAGTCCTGAAAGTATCAAGTTAAATGTTTATTTATGACTGAAATAAAATATATTATAACTGTCTCTTGAGAGCCAAATACCCTCCGTCCCAAACAACTTCTTTAAATCTTATGACCACAACCCTTGACCTACAAACCTGATATTGTACAAGACACATTGTCTCATGTTGGTTTACAATATTGTGCAAGTAATGGAATGTACAAAATCTTACATAAAATGATAAACAGAGGCAGACATAGTGATTTCTGTATACCCCACCACTCGAAACTTAAGTTTGTGTGGGTATAAAAAACCATGATTTGGATTCTGTACCTGATGGCTTTTCCTGAATCAAAACATTATACATGCATGTCTTTATATTTAATATGTTTGAGTCTTGCTTAAATCTGAAAACAAGAGGCCCATGGGCCTTAACACTCACCTGAGGAAATGTCCAAAAACTTGCAAAGAACTTAATAACAAAAACTTTACAAAATTCCTCAAGTTTGGAAATCTGGCAATAATTAATCAGAAATATCTAGTCACATTTCATTTCATTTATAAATAGCTTATATGCATGATTTAAATAGTATAATGAATAATTTCCAAATAACGATTTTGACCTTTGAACAATTTCAGTCTTCTTCTACAGATATGACCCTGAACTTTCAACATATGACCTTGACATTGAAATCATTGTCATATCAATACCTATATTATTCTAATATACATGCCTATACAAAAAGATAATAGTTTTCAAGATAATTTCAGTACACTTATGCAGCTATGACCTTGGCCTTTGAAGATATGACCTTGAACCATATATCAAAATGATCGTCATATCAATATTTACAATCATCTAATATATATGCCTGTACAAAAACCTTATAGTTTTTAAGCTTATGCACAATTTTAGTATTTATAAGCAAAATATAACATTTCAGGGGCAACAACTCCTACATGGATTACCATATAGTTATGAAACTTGGTACCTTTTTAAATTTTGTCATGGGGAACATTTTAACAATGTTTTAAATTCACATATCTCTTAATATTTGCCTAAAACTGCATAAATCACAAATTAGGTCATGACCTTGATTGTGACCTTGACCCTAATTTAAAGGTCATTTCAAGAAATAGTCAAAACTGAAAACCCCATGTTATTATCTGTTCAAACAGTCAAGTTATAACAATTTGAAGCCATTTTATGAAATTTTTTTAATTCAACACAAAAACGCGTAACTCATTTTTCGACCAAATTTCACAAAATGAACAAACTATACGCTTAAGACCCTAGAGCAGCCAAATATTACATCAGATTTTTTCTCCCATCATAAGTTTCGGAGAAGAAGATTTTTAAAGATTTTTGGACCCCTAGGTCACTATGAAATAGTTTTGGTAGCTATGGCAAAGCCATGAACAAATCTGAGTTGCACCGGCCCATATATTCTTCTACCAAGTATCACTGAAAACTGTCCAGCAGTTTTGGAGGAGAAGTCGAAAATAGGTGTTAATGACGCATGCACACACGCCGCCCGATGCCATAAGCTTACATGACCTTTCGGTCAGTTGAGCTAAAAAATGTGTATTTTCTTGCATCTTAAACATGATAACATTAAGAAAAATATTTAAAACCATTCAAATGACTAAAAAGATACAAAACAATCTTATATTTTTTTAACAAATACATGCACTTACCAAAAGGGCAAACCAAAGTGATGAGAGATATACCATCCTTCTTTTAAATAACACTTGGCATCCCGCAGTTCCCCTATTAATCTGTACATCTGGCCATTATGGTAAAGTGTAGTCAGAACCTGATGTATAACATCAAACATCTCAAAACTGTGACCTGAAAACAAGAACTGTATGTAACAAGGGTTGTCAGTGAGAGCAAAATCCCTGCTGAGAGATATTTGTAACATGAACACAACTGCCTTGTCAGTGGTCGCGCTGTCGGTCGCCAACGTCGCAAATTGCGATTTTTAATGATTTTTGGCGATAAAAATCGGCGCCTGGCGATTTTTTTGGCGATTACAAAAATTATCCCACAGTGGTCCCCAAATAAAAGAGTCTTATCGGCACGTGTCGAAAAAATAAACAGGTTATCGATTGAGGCTTGTTACAGTGTATACAGACGACAGGTATTAACAAAGGATTTACTTGGAAGCCATGTAGAAAGATGTGTTAAAGACGGTAATTAAAGTGATTAGGTAGTATGAAAGAGTTAATTATACTTTTAATTTGTTACTGTAATTAATTAGTTTACGACCATATACATGTACATAGTTAGTGGTCGTGTGTCTTTAATGTTCTCCTGTGTATCCAAGCGGGGTGTATATATAGAATCAGTGAACTAAGTCGGCAAAATTTTCGAAAAATAAACATTGTAAAAATCACAAAGATCCGACAACATTTATTAAAATGGAAAGCAAAATGACGAGTTTTGACATACGTAAAAAAAAATTCCACCCGTTATCATGGGTAAACGTAAATTGGACTTTACCGCAACCCAACATTCTAAAATTGCAAAATTATCGTCCTTTGGTTTTGGTTCGGATAGCAATGTTGTTGAAAATGTGCAGCAAACACCAGAAAAAAAAACTGAAAAACCGGATAAAGTTGTTCATACTTCTAAAACGCCAAGTACACGAAAATTTATGGACACTTGGAAATTTGGACGTTCATGGCTTAGGTACGATCACAAAACAAAACTGATGTACTGTGATATTTGTATTAAAGCTCAAGTCTGCAACTCTTTTACAACTGGATGTGATGTCTTGAAAAAAGAAAGCGTTATAAAACATGAATCACGATGCAAAGGTAACATTTTTTCGTCTTAACCAATTATAATAACGTATGCAAATTTTATTCATGATCGTGAGGTCAGATCCGGGTCAACGGCATTTATCGCAGCAAATCACGATTTATTTTTTAAATATAGATGGTAAAAATTTTCACTAATGCAATCTTTTACGTATTTGGTTTTAATATTGATTTTTTTGTGATGTAAGGTTAAACTAGCAGTCAATCAGAACTGTCGTATCATGATGTAATATTAGATCTAAATATAGAAAAATGCGTTACTGTATTTTTAACTTCATTTGGCGATTCATATATAATTATTATTATTATTTAGATTATTTTCGGAAAGTAAGCGTAAATAAATAGATAATTTAGAATATTTTAGTGCTTTCCCATTTTAATTTCACACATGATTAATATTTTCAGGTGACAATAGTCATGGTTTTGCCGTTACCGTTTTAAAACAACACAATGATATGAAAACAGCTAAGGCTAAAGCCATCAGTAAAAGCAAAGATGCCATTATTGGTGCAATGAAAAATGTGGTGTTTGCAGGAAAATACAATTTGGCCAACATAATAGTACCAGAACTCAATGCTCTATGCATTTCACAGGTAATTCAAATTTGTATACATAATCTTGAGTAATGTTGAGTTTTAAATTACAGTTATTAATTTTTTTTCTTTTTCAAAAGTATTACCCCCAAAATTATTCTATTTAAAATTAACACTTCTTTGAATTCACATTGTTATTTCTCTCTCTCTCTCTCTCTCTCTCTCTCTTTTTTTTTTGGGGGGGGGTTCAAAATTCCTTCATTTATTCATATTCTATTCAATTGTTTTAAAATATTGATCTTAATTTGTTGTTTGGTTGACTTTTTTTTAATGATAAATGTGTTTTATATTTGTAGGGTGCATTACATCTGAATGATCTGAAAGTTGATGGACATACAAACTATGAGCATCATTCCAGCATCAAAGAATTTCAGCAGTCCATTGCAGAGGTAATTGTTGATGACTTGGTTAAGGAAGTTTCTGACTCTGGTGTTTTTAGTATAATGTTAGATGAAAGTACTGATACTTCTGTTCATCAAAATCTTGTTTGTTATGTTAGGTATTTGGCTACATTGTCTGGTAGGGTTGAGCCGGTCACACGTTTTCTTGGCATTAAACAATTAAGTAGTGCAGATGCGGAGTCTATATTTAAGGAGGTAGTTGATTTAATTGAGATATTTGGTCTTGACATTTCAAACTTGGTAGGTGTGGCAACAGATGGTGCTTCTGTCATGGTAGGGTGTAGAAGTGGTGTGGTCACTAGGCTTAGAGAAGTTACTTGTGGTTTATTAGCCACTCACTGTATTGCCCATAGGTTAGCACTTGGTGCAGGATCTGCAGCTGATAAGGTTAGGTACTTGGTGAAGTTCCAAGATATTCTTAACAGTATATACAAGTATTTTGCAAATTCTCCTAAGAATATGTCTAGGCTAGAGACATTACAGAAAGTGTTAGAGGAGTCAGAGTCATGTACTAGGTTTAAACAGGTATTTCATACCAGGTGGTTAAGTTTTGAGGGGAGTGTGCAGGCAGTTGTGGATAATTATTCTTCCTTAGTTAGTGTTTTTTTGGAGGACAATTCTGCTAAGGCTCTTGCCATGCATAAGCCCATTTCTACCTACAAGTTTTTGTATGTGGCACACTTCCTAGCTGATGTTCTCAAGCAACTTGCTATTTTATGTAAGTCTTTTCAGTCCTCTGATATAAATTTCACAGCAGTTCACCCTCTTCTTCATTCCACAGTTGGGGTTTTAGAAGATATGGCGACCTCTGGTTCAGGATCTTATATTTGTGAATTTCTGTCTAAGGTACCATCTCAACCTTGTCAAGATGAAACTGGCTTATGCACATTCGAGTATAAAGGTCACACAATAAGGGACAGTCAGCAGCAGAGGTCAGAGGCAGTTTCAGTTTGTCATCAGTTTGTGAAGAATGTTGTGTCTAATCTAAGGGATAGGTTCACTGACGAAGGAGATGCTAGGGTCTTAAATTCCATGACTCAGTTATTTGATCCTCTGACCTACATTCATTCTGTTGATGGTGATGTTTTCACAGATATCATCTCTAGGCTCTCTGGTTATTTGTCTGTCTGTAGTAAGTGCAAAGAGTCTGAGGTTAGTGATAATTTGAGGAGTTTCGTCAGTTATGCTAAGACTGTATTAGATCAAAATGGAAAGGTTTATGGTTCAGTAAGTGATATGGTACAGTTGGCTATTAGGTGTAAATCAACATATCCCTCTGTTGCAATGGCTGCTGAACGTCTTTTAGTATCACCAGTATCAACAGTAGATTGTGAACGTGGTTTCAGCCGAGTTAACATTATTAAAACTGATCTCAGAAATAAACTTGCCGAAGAGACATTAAACAATCTTGTACGGATTTCCATTGATTGTAATGACAACTTCTGTTATGATGATGCATTCAAGAAGTGGGCGGCAGTGAAAGAGCGACGTATTCTGATGTAATTCTACAAACTGCATTACCATTAATTGACACTGGATGAATAATGTATGTTGAATTTCAGAAAGCTTTCACATGAACTGTTAATGTAGAATCGAACATTCAATCATAACTGTCCATTAAATTGAAATAGTGCTAGATCTAAATATTGTTGAACATTTTATATTAAAAATGCAGTTTTTATGAGTAGTGCAAATATCATATGGATGTTGATCTATTCCTTTACTGATATTATCTGTCTTATTATGACTGTTTGTAAAACACTACCTTACAGAGTAAGTAAAGTTTCCAAAAAAAAAGAAGACTTTTAAATGATTGATGGGGGTTGTTTAAAATTTCAGTGCATGCATTTTATTGTCAGGTAGTGTTAAATAAAACTAAATGTATTGGATGGTGAATAAACAAATAAATACAAATTTAATTGTGTTTTATTCTTCATTTTACAAACAAGTTGCAATTAAAATGCTAAATACAATCTGGTACTGAACAGAGGCCGACGGTGAATAATTTTATCTTCTGGCTCCAGTTTCCAAAAACTGGCGACAAAAATCCACAACTGGCGATTTTTTTGGCACCTGTTTTTCAGGAGCCAGAGCCACCCCTGCTTGTATAGCACATATATTGTGTATATGAATAACTTAAGGACAGATAAAAATGTATAGAATTCATATTAAATGATAAAGCTATGAGAAAAAATTCTGGAATATTTTCTCTTGATAATCTTAAAATAACATAATCAGTTATTAAGTTAAACCAATTGCGATTATATGCACATTTCTTACAACTACATGTACTGCAAACAAATATCATTAATCTTGAGATCACAGTGCCTCTTACTTCCTAGGTCTGAATTCCAATCAGGCAAATCCTATGATGAGAATGTTTGTCAGTTTGCCAAAAGTCAGTGGATTTTTCCAGAAACTCATTTTCTTTCCCCATCTCAGAACAGACTGCCTCAATATTGGCGAAAGAATCTTGACTGGGGCATTAAACACTATTACGCAACTGTACTCCAGACTACACAAATATAATAAATGATAAATTTCAAAGGGCAATAACTTCTACAAAAATCATCAAATTGGAACATGCATCATCTTAATGGATTCTTTTAATTTGCACTAATTTCTAAGCAAACAATTACCGAGATCTAATAAAGACAATATAAATATTGAAAAAAAAAAAAATAAATGTTCATGACTCCTTAAAAATTCATTAGAAAAGTTGTTACATGAAAAATATTTGATTGTATGAAATACAAATCTCAAATAAAACTATTAAATCAAAGTATGTAAATATTTTGTTTTTATTGTTTGAAAATATCTCATTAAGACTTGATAAAGAACAGTTCTGGATTAAAGTTGTAACATATTTAATTATTTTTTGCAAAAAAACAAGGCATATCAAATTGTTAACGATTTTACCTTTCATATCTACATTTTTCTTCAGAGTATCTTTGCCAACTAAGAACTGATAGACTCCTGAATGTAATCGCTGTGCTTCATAGGCCAGATCTAGACTGTAATCTATAGAGTCAGTGTCAGTTACGTGATTACCCGGCATTCCAAATATCACTGACAATAACCGCTTGGCCCTACCTTCAACTGTCCCTACAAATCTGTCTCGGTTTTTCTGTGATGTAAACATAAACACACCTTGTAGTGTATCTATTGCCTTCTGAATCTGAAACAACATAGAAATTGTGATAAAATTGGTTTAAAAATAAGTTTTTGTTCTTTAAATGTATTGTAACTAGTCAGCAATGAAAGCATGCATGCACAAGAAATTCTTCAGCCAAAAAGATGATCTTTTCATTCACAAATTTTTTTTGCATGTCAAAGAATTTTCAAAATAATTTCTGAACCCCAGAACTTTTCATTATGTAACTTAAATTTGAAGATGAAACTAAACTGCATAGAACACACACATACCTGACCCATGCAAAGGCACAATTCAGCTTGTCTCAGTACGTTCAGTACATCCTCCTCTTCTTGTTTTTCTTTAGGATCAGAGAATGATTCAAGGTGTGATAATAATTGATGTGCTTCAGTGTACATTCCACAAACTATCAGTATATCTGTTATTCTACCAAGAATAGTAAATCTCTGAGTGTTGTTCCTTTTCTCAGATAACTTTAATGCCAACTGGAGAGATTGTAACTCTAAACTTTGCTAAAATGAATAAATAAAATGGATTGTCTATTTTTTATTATTATTATTATTTTTTTTTGGGGGGGGGGGGGGGGGGTATACATCACTGGTCTTCACAATGCCAGCAGGTACAACCTGTTTTCATTTCTCTGTGGAGAAAAACTAAGAATGCTTTTTTATCACTTACAGGTTATTGATGAATTAGGAATTTCAAATTAACAGCTCTTTTCAATAATGTTTAAAACTCTTGTCCCAGTTTAACTCTTTTTTTTAAAAAATAGAATTGTAATATTTTACTGAATATTTTTTCTGCAAGTTGAGAAAAATTACAAGCCACTATCAAGTCAATACAAATTTTCAGATCCCCTGCCTTTATTGGAAGGTTCCAGTAGCTGAGTGTTTTTAGACCCCAGCTTTCAGATCACAGCATCTGTAATTTCTATTTGTCTTAAGATTAAAGTTCAAATCCCACTTTAGAAGATTTAAGCCTGAGAAAGTTTGTCAGTACATTTGCTGTAGGTTGATGTTTTTCTTCTAGTACTTGAGCTTCCTCAACCTTCTAAAAATGTGACAACTTGGGCATATAGTATTAATGCCATTTCTCTTTTCTTTTATTAATAAAAATTAAATTTTGGTTACCAACACAAAAACAGTTGATGCAAAATATCATAGCTTTTAACAAATTTTAAACCAATAACTTTTTAAACTACAAAAAGATATCAAAATTTAGACATACAGTTGACTCTCGTTTTCTCAAATTTTCAATTTTCTCAAACTAACATGATTTCAACATAAACATATTTTTTCAAGTACAATTATATAAGAATAAAATTGAGACCATAAAAATTGCTTCAACTTTACCAGAATTTTCACATATCCAAATTTGACACAATGAAAATCAACCGTAATACCTTTCCTGCAAGTCTGCAAATAGAGGCAGATAGAAGTAGTAGCTTCATCAATGATCCAACATCTACATTATTTTCATCAATAATTTTACTCCATAGGGTAAGTGATTTCTCTAGATTTTTCATACTCTCGGTCTCCATGCCAAATGTATAGATGTTTTCCACTGCATCAGTTGTTTGTATTTCTGCTTCTTCTCCTCTTTTGGCACTTTCTTTGACACTATTTGACTCTTGCAACTTCAATGTTGTTTTCAGTGCCTTAAAATATAACAACATCAATTGATTCTATTTTAATATACAATTTTCAACAAGATTTTTTTTTTTAATTTCAAAGGGAGAAGTCATTGTTTGACATTCAAAATGTGTGTCTATACCTTTTCTTTTATCTTGATAGTTTTGGGAATTAATCCAGTCTGCAAGTATATATATAGTTATATGACTCACAAAATTTACAGATACAGGAAAAATATGCACGGTTAGAAATTGGTAAGTGACATTATTAACTGATTATTTGACACACCTAAAAGTATCATACCAGTATATTCTCTAAAGTAAATTTATAGGAAAACGTACATGTACATTGTATGTACTTTTGATATTCAGGTGTAATACATTACACAGGAGACCAACATTATTAACACAAAAGAACAATTAAAATATCAAACACTAACCTGGCTACACCAATCACCTTGATGTATGATATACTGCCAGAAGTACAATTCTCCTTGTAAAAGTTGAGCTTCAACACTAGTACAGGTACCTATATGAACCTCAGAGTCTTCCAAGTACTTATGTATGGGCCTGAAATAAAATAGGACAACTGTCAGAGTACTTTTTCAAACTAATCATGGCCTCAGTTACCAATCAGTTTCAGCTGCTAGCTTACCAATCACAGTGCCTCTCACTGCCCAGCTTCGAATCAGACTACTACAGATTCTCATTTGTGAGACCGTCAGTTGGATTGCCGGAACTGGTTACTTTCTCTGGGTTTTCTGGCTTTTCCTCACCACTACATTATACACCTAACACCTCAGTATATAATGCAAGTGAAAGAATATTGACTTGGGTGTAAAACATAATTACTTGACTTCACTAATCTATTAGACATTTACAAAATATATATGTTCCAAAGTGTATGCATTTCATAAGTTTTACATTACTGAAGACCACAACTATTCAAAGAATACAAAGAATAACATACTTTACATGAACATCTGTTAGAAAACTTGAGCCAAAAAAGGGGGACATATAATTTTCTTCACATGGTACGTACAGTTGAGCTTATCAGTTAGTGCTTCATGCTGTCATTGATTAGCTAATATACATGTAGCCAGCTGCCAATTTTCTTCATGTCAGATTCATAAAATTTACTACTGATTAATTTATAAATTTTCCTTTGACTTACAAGTTTACAAAAATATTAATTAAAAATTTTCAAATTCTGCAAAATTCTATTTTTGTATTTATCAAAAATATGTATTTAAAAAAATAAGGACACACAACAGTTACAAATCATTACCGGGATAAAGATTCAACTTACCTGTCTGATTCAATGCCACTTAGCCACAATAAATGTACCATGTCCAGCTCATATCTGGCATTCTCAAGGATAGAATTTAAATCTTTTCTGTCTAACAGATCAAGTAATAAACTGTACTCAACATCATAATATCTTTTTCTGAAAGTAAAGTAATATTAACCTAGTAACTAAACAAACCAAAAGGACATACATGTAAATAACATTATATACATGTACTTGTATGTGTTCTATAGATTGCCATTGGTAGGGTGGCTAGAAGTGGTGTTTTGCTTACCGGTTAAAATTATATTTCATTTAGATATTAAGGTGAATAGTTCTGAAATAGCAGAGAATTAGAGTGCCAGGAAAATACTCTTAGCATTTGGAAAAAAAAAACCTGATAATTTCCATGCTAAGATGTGATCAAGAAGGCTTTCAATTTTGGCAATAAGAGCCACTGTATAAGATAAATCGTACACATTGTATCCTTTCTTAATTTGGTGCATCCTGTCCCTTTTCAAATGACATCCCGAGAAATGTAAATAGCACAAAATTTTACCTGCTATTCTTAAAGATGTATAACTCCTCCCATAACAGCTGCGTAGGGTTAAAATCTTTTGATGATGGAGATGCTTTTCTCACAGAGTCAGCAAGAGTTCTGTAAACAAAATTTAAATAAATGAAAATATATGCTATGAAACTAAGAGTATTTAAAGTCCAAACGACAATGTTACAATGTTCTGGTACCAGCATACAACATGATGCCCCAAACCATTTGCATCTATAGTTTAGAAAGAACAAATAAAAAACAAAAGTGTTGGACTAATTAACTGGAAAATGTAAAATTGTGTGATCACATGCATCTTATGGACAAAATTTCTAACATTAGAATTTACTTGGATTGAATACTGACCTAGTTGGAAAAATTTAATATGATGCACCATAAGAAACATTTAATTATTTGGCTACTGAGTCCCCTCTAATAAAATGTTCAAGTACATTATATTTTGCATAAATTTCTTTTAAAATTTATTTTCAAAATAATGATTCTTAAGCAAGAATACATGTACATGTACATTTATTTGTACAAGTTACTTTGTACACTGCACATTATTACATACATTTAAATTGCAGTACACAGTTGTGAGATGACACATGAAATTGGCCATCAGTGGTTAAATTACCTAATAGAAAGAGTTGTCTCCCCTTTCCTAAGCGCTTCTTTCTTCACCCTTGTCCAGGACTTGACTGCTGTGTTAAGTTGGATGAAGTCATCTGTAAAACTTCTAACAATGACATCCATTGCTGATTCCAAGTTACATAACTTAACATGAACTTCTACATAACAGTCAAGCAACCGCTGTAATTTTACCTAAAAAAAAAAATAATAAAGATTCTCCAGCTTATTTACACAATACTACACAACACTTGTGAGAAATTTGAGAAAATCATTATCAATCATCGGCTGGAAAAGGCTGATGTGTCTGGTTCAATTTTAACAATTATGATTCAGGACAGAAAAACAAATCATCACAATAGCTTATCTAAACTTTCAGCTCAGATGAGCTAAAATTTTGTACTCCAATAGAAATTACTTTAAAGTTTAATTCTAAACTATCAGAAACAGACAGTATTGTTTTTGTATACCATGAAATGTTTTTAATGCCTCTTAATAGCTTAACTACCATTTTAAGTGCCACAGTATTACATTTTAAAGTCCCAAAGTCTATTTGATTATGTTTTTTATGTATATCAAAACCCCTTTACAACACCATAATTGGACTAAACATAGAAGCAAGGAAAAAATTTTAATTGTTTATTATTTAAGACTTTAAATAGTCCAGGATGAAGTGTCATTGAATTATAGATATCAATTCTGTAAATAAAAAACAAACCTCTTCTATTCTTTTCTGTTTAATATCTGAATTACTGTTGGTCCATTTTGTTATCTGGCTATACGACGCTTCGTAGAAGACAATGGCTGCTTGATTCAGTTTTCTGTCATCACATAATGTACCAAAGTTAGACATAAGATATCCTAAAAAAGATCATACAGTTTAAATAGAATGGAGTTATTTTGTTTACTTAGAGATACAGTAAAACCTTGTTATAACGGCCTTCAGTATCTTTCCCACCTTGCTTATTGATGAAGTATTGCGATGTCCAAAAGTCAACCCTTTTTATGTTTTTTTATGTGTCCTCTCACAAAAACCAAATTTCCTTTATAATGCCAAGTGTTGGCTAAACAAATGGTTGAAAAGAATCAAGATTTTACTGCACATGAATCTATTATCAGTATATTTCATATCAAATAAACTTTATATAATTACATGTATTTACTGACAACATAAAACATGAGCTGTAAGGTATACATGTAAATACAGGGGTGGGTAATCTTAAAGTCGAAAAATAACACAAACCTGCCTTATCATACAGTATCTGGTCAAAATATTTGAATGTCCAATTCAAGAATATACTGAAAATACTGCTTATTTCAAACCATGATATGGTAACTCAACTATGTATCTAGTCCATCAAAATGCATTAATAATGTATGTTGATATACATGTAAATGCCCACCGTAGTATGAGACAAACTCTTCTGCAATACATGCAGATGAACACAAATTAATACATAAAATTATATATAAAACACATAATTACCACAAGCATATCTTTTTTGCTCCAGTGTTTTCTTACTAAGTCCCATGCTGCCACCACTGTCTAATATCATTAAATACATCTCCTGAGCTTCAATAGCTATGTCAATCAATTTGGTTTGCATCACTTCATTATCTACAATGATAAGAAATATTATCAAAGTACTGAAAATACTGAAAACAACATTTTTACATGTCCAAGAAATTACTACAATATAATTGTCTACCATCATGTAATAGCAATATAATGTTAGTTAGTGATGTCGTGATTATAGCTGATGTTCGATTGTCTGTCGTTGTCAGGGCAGCGATCCTAATAATCGATAATCGATCATCGCGGACGTCAGCGAGTAGTTTTCGGATCGTAGTAAAGTCTGTTTCCTTTCCGGTTCTTGCTATTAAAAACAACAATGGCGGACAAGGATCAGATAATATATTGTATCCAGACACTTTTTACACAGTGTGATGCCTTGGCCACTATCAGTCTATCAGGGCAAGGAGCTATCTGGCCTTTAACTTACAACCACAAAGCAAGAACACTTGGCTTTTACAATTAAAGTATTTATATTCAGCCTTATTTTTTTCTGAATACTGTATTTATATTCAGCTTTATTTGTTTCTGAATTGATGAACAGTTACCAATTCCAATTATTTTCAATTAATTGATCGATTATGCCTCTCCGATTATTGATTATGATTTTTTGTCCGATTGGACATCACTAATGTTAGTTGAAAACAACTTGTTATTTACAGAGCTAACCTTTTCACAGAAGTAGTTCTACTACAATCATGGTATAATGTCTACATAAATCTCTTTTGTATCAACAACTACATGTATATTCTTTAGACAAACATAATCACATCTACAATGCATGATCTTAATAGCACAAAAATTTGATTTGCATATAAACTACTACAAACATTCTTACTCCAATACCATTACGCTAACCTTCTAGTCAATAGGCATTATAAGCCAAATACAGTGGAAACTCCAATACATGTATTAACACTTTTCTGACTGAAGGTTTTTCTGATTATACAGGTGAAAAAATGCATTCTTTGTTACAAATTAATTTTTACAATACTAATGGGATATCTTGATAAAGCTCTTCGGTTTAGACAGATTTACACGTATGTTTACTTAGGGTTCAACTTCCACACTTTTAACTTGATGGAAGTTTTTTTTGTCTCGCCATCATTTATAATGCCAAAAAATCAAATATCAATGGCTGTAATACATTCCAAATAATTTTAACCATTACTGGACTAAGAGCAGCTCTTAAAATAAAGGTATCTTTGACCAAGGGAAATAACTCATTAAAATAAATCCGCAGTAAATTTACCTGTGATCTTTTTAAGAGATTTGTATATAATTGTTATTTCTATATTCAAGGCATCTAAAAATACTTCAAAACTCTTCTCTTTCTGTTTTTGAAGTTCTCCAAATACCAATGTCCTGATTTGAGCAACATTACCAACAGTATCCATAGAAACATTTTCTTTTATAAATTTCTCTTCTATGTCATCCATGTTCTTGTCAATCTGTTTAAGCATGTTCACATAAAAAGTAATGAATAAAACCAGAATATTGTTTGTTAAAGATTCTAAAAATTCTTCACAGTAAAGTTTCATTGAATTTAAAATCTGTGTTAACTCTGTGTAATAATTTTTCTTCTGAGTCTTGACTTTCAGACTTTTAAAAACACTCTGAAAAAGTTTACACATGCCATTTAACCTAAGAGAAGCACCATCACATATTTTATGTAAATGAGTCTCAATGATGTCAATTTCATAGAGACAGTTATTCTTTTGTACATATTTTATCAAGAACATAATAATATTTAAGACTGAGACAGCACTTTCGTCAGTTTCTTTGCTGATAACTTTCGGTAGGATAAGTTCCAGAATACTGTTACTCAAGCTGATCGGAAGATTCAGAATATCTTCTTTGATTTTCTCTGTACATTTACTTTGACGTTGTTGTACCAAAGCATCAAATCTGTAAGTAAAGAAGAGAAATAAAATGAAAGTCACATGTTATCTTTAGAAAAGGAATTTATTTCAATACCTAAGTATTTTTAATTATCTCATTAAAAATTAAATTATATACAGCTTACTGGTCTAAGGGCCTCAGATTTTACAGATCCAATACCAGTGGACTTTAGCTTTCAGGTCAAAAGACCTATGATCTGAGATCAGTGGGCAGTAGCTTTCTGACCAAATGACCAAAGATCCAAGATGCATTTTCTATCTCAGAACCTTGTAATAATTAACAAAATATGATTTTAAAAACTATGAATTACCTATTAACTGCAATAAGATATTTATCCAGAACTTGAGATAAAGAATCTTCCTTCTGTAGTAAAATTTTCAATGCCAGATGTCGATACTTGAAAGTGTAACTATAGGAAGTGAAGTTTTTGTCATCCTCTAGTTTGATACAGGTATTCCACAGGTGACAATAAGCACTATTCAGTATTGATAAAGCTGTCCCTTCTATTTTTCCAGCCAGACTGGAAAGTTCAGTATACAAATGTTCCCCAATCAGATGTAAAATCTCTACATGTTCCTGTGAAGAAATAAATAAAAATATTCACTTCACAAGAGTCACAGAAACTCCGTGAAAACCAGGTTTTTGTATTTCGGAGAAGGGGGTTTCAGAGAGAAATGGTACCTAGTTAACAATAAGTAAAACACAAAGGTCTAAAAGTAGGTCATGAACTTGACCTTTGATTTTGGCTTTATTTTCATAAATAGTGAATTCTACATCTAAATATTATCAAAAATCGCCAATTTCATGCCGAGAATTGTGAATTTCATGCAACAATAGCTATTTTAGTGCAGAAATCACAAAGGTCAAAATGTAGGTCATGACCCTGACCTTTGATTTTGGCTTTATTTTCATCAGCATTGCTAAAAAATAGGAAAACTGAAAACCCCATGTCAATAACTTTACATATGGCCAAGATATAGCTAGAGGTTGCTTTTTTTGGTGAAATGACCAAGCAACTGTGACCTTGACCTTTGATGTACAGTAAAACTTCAATCGCTCGAATGTCGTTGCCTCGAATACCCCGGATAACTCGAAGTCCTCTGTTGGTCCCGACCAGTTTCCTATTATATCCTATATAAAAAAACCTGGATGGCTCAAACTTCGTTAACTCGAATATCCCCACTCGCTCGAACAATAAATATTTTTCTAAAGTATAGAGTTAGTGAATATTCAACTTCTTTCGCTCAAATACAATTTTTGTCAGAAGGACGTGATCCTGGTCATTGTAAACAAAACACAAGCTGAAGCCATTTACAGATTTCATCAAACGTAATAGAGTGGAACAAAACGATTAATCTCGGCAGTAATTAATTAATTAATTAATTATTAACCTAATTATGAAGTGTCGATATGCTTAGTTCTTTAATCTCTTAATCCGATTACGACACGCAGAAGTGTTCGATTGCTATTTTTAAAACACCTCAGTCTCTCGTGCCTTATGATTGCACATCTGGAATCTGTAATTTACATTCCCTTGGAATATGTATAGTAATGTGGATTATCATTATTTCTTGTGATTAAAACGACCAGTAATAACTGTGTTTTGTTTTGTTTTTCATTATAGTACATGCGCAATAAAGAATAAAGTAAGTTTATTTTGTATCATCACCTGTTAAAATTAAAATAAAGTGCCATATTCTAACCCAGTATCCAAATAACATCATTCGGCAGATTGCAGGTCAACATGTTATTTGAAATAAATTTGGTATTTTTAATTGGGACATTTTATTCTTTTATGATTTTTAAAAAAATATTTTCGTGATAAATAATGGAATTTTAATTCGGACATTGCATTATTTGGCCTTTTAGTTTATTTAAATGTTAAACAAATTTAAAAATTTTTTGACGCTCGGTTAACATTTGAATGTGAACCTCCAATCATATCTCGATGTTCGATCATTCGAACCCCCTGATGGCTCAAATATTTAGTCCAAGTCCCTTGGACTTCGAGCCATCGAAGTTCTACTGTATTTATCCCAAAAGCAACCCCAACCAAGATCTTATCACAAAACATGTATGTGCCAAGTTTCTTTCAAGAATGTCATTTACTTTTCAATATATATATATATATATATATATATATATATATATATATATATATAAGCATCATATATATACATCAGAACATGTTAAAAGATTGCAATTATGACAAATTATTTAGAAATCTGAATGTTGTGTTTTCATTTTAATATAAAGTTAAGAAAAGATCCATAGCGGCATCTGCACCTAAATATATTTGGAAATATCCAATTTAATGCAAAAATAGTCAACATCAAAATATTTTGCCACCATAATCATTTTACAAAACTAAAATTTCATAAATAGTGAATTCTACGTCTAAATATCATCAAAAATAGCCAATTTCATGCCAAAAATTGTAAATTCCATGCAGCAATAGCCATTTTAGTGCAGAGACACAAAGGTCAAAATTTAGGTCATGACCTTGACCTTTGATTTTGGCTTTATTTTCATAGTGAATTCTACGTCTAAATATCATCAAAAATAGCCAATTTCATGGCATGCCAAAAATTGTAAATTTCATGCAACAATAGCCATTTTAGTGCAGAAAACACAAAGGTCAAAATGTAGGTCATGACCCTGACCTTTGATTTTTGGCTTTATTTTCATCAGCATTGCTAGAAAATATGAAATCTGAAAACCCCATGTCAATATCTTTACATATGGCCAAGATATAGCTAGAGGTTGCTTATTTTGTGAAATGACCAAGCAACTATGACCTTGACCTTCGATGTATTTATCCCAAAAGCAATCCCAACCAAGATTTTATCACAATACATGTACGTGCCAAGTTTCTTTAAAAAATGTCATTTACTTTTCAAGCCTAGTACAGGGATTGAAAAAAATATTTCTTTTATACTAAATGTATATTTTGGGTTGTATGTGAAAAAGGCACAAAAGTCATTTAAACCATTTAATGCTTTCCAAGTCTATATAAAAGTACAAACAAAAATTTTCCACAAAGTTGAATAAAGCAAGATCGAAAATGTAGCAAGTGAAGAGTTAAGGATCAAAGTCAATATTATTTTATTTACATCATGATACCACCAGTTATTTGTCAAAATGAAGAAATTTACACCCTTGTAATGAGCATTTGTAGCTTTCTTTTAATGTATCTATGAAAAACAACCATAAATTTTAAGGTCACATCGACAGGCACAGGATCCTGCAGTTTTACTTTTTTTAATTTCAATGCATGATTAATGTACAAGTACAACCAATTCAATTGTTTTTACAAGAAGCTAACAAAGACCACAACTTTTGGAGCAAACACCTCACTGAGCTACAGCATATTAATCATGTTTTCAAAAATTTTCTTATATATGTATTCAATGATTAAACCACAGACATCTACTTTATCTACTTTAATGAATGTAATCAATTATACAGTGGGGGGGGGGGGGGGGGGGGGGGGGGGGGTACTTAGTGTAATGGTATGATATTGTACATGTACTATCCTTCACTTTAAGCCAAAGAAAACTGTATAAGCAGGACAAGCTGATTCGGTAGATTTATATTAACATAAATATTAAAGCAGAAATACTCACTTTATATTGTATTTTAATCACAATATGGTATAATAATTTTAGCACTGTGAAAGGTTCAGTTAAAGTTATGGCACTCTTTGTTAACTGGTAGCACTGACAGCAAGCAAGCACTGCCTCCAGCAGTGATGTCGGTTGACGCCCTGCTGATATATGCTCCACAGCACCATGAAGGAACTTGGCAGCAAACATACCATACTGATTATAGCTTCCATCATCTAAAGATTCTATATGGTTCAAAACTAGGTCGAGAAAGTCCTGCAATAAAAAATGAGACTATGAATCATCAACTTGTTTTTGTAAAAAATATTGAAACCAAGTCCAACATGCTTTTAACTAGAAAACTCAGAAAGTGACATATCACTTATGTACACTCCACACTGATCACTCAACTCTTGAGTTTATAGTGTTGTTCTCTTTGATAAATGTTTTACATTACTAGAGGCACTGATCTTTTTCATGTTTATTTTATTTTTTTATAATATGTATGAAGTTTCTCTTGAATATATAAACAAAAAGTTTTAGATTTTAATAGGTTGTAGATGCACATGTGGGTGCATGAAAAATGCATTTTACTCAGTGTTTCAGTGTTTTTTTGTTTTTTTTTTTACATTTTACTGCTGATTCGACAATTTACATGGATCAGTATGCCTTGGTATACACCTTTGTAAGCCATTTATACAATGACAAGTGCTGGAATTTTTTTAAATGATAACAAATAATTTATCATTATTTAGAATAATTCAAACATTGTATTGATAATGAATTTTATAATTTTTCTATTACTCTTAGTGCTGATCCAGTAAAATACTGCCAGTCCTGTTACCAGTTATATAACATCTGTTACAAACAAATACATAAGGATTTATTAAAGCTGCATTAAGTTTACCAAATTTCTGAATTTTTTTTTTATTTTCTAAAAATATATTTTTTTAAAAGGAGATATCTTCTAACCACGATCCGTGACATTCATTTTCTAAAATTTCTTTTCTTTTAGCTGTAAATAAACGGAATCCTCTGACCGGTTGGTCAGTGTTCTACGATGGTAATTATGAGCTTGGAGCATGCGCACGGATGTACGGAAAAGCCTAGAATCGAAAGTGAAACATGACAGATTGCATTAATTGTCCTTCATTAATATCCAGATGTATCTGAAATGGTGTTATTTTTCCCTTACTAAGTCACAAATGACAAATTCAACAAAGTTCTGTGTTTAATTTATCGTATTTCAACATTTTGAAAGTTGTGTTTAAATGACCCGGGTTTTGATGACGTAACCATGTTCTAATATTAGATCCCAAATGCTGCATCTCGCTGGGTAAATACTGTAATTTCTGTATTTATTCGAGCTTTTATCGTTGAACCAAAAGTAACATTGTTCATTAGGAACATCATTTATTCGATTAGCACTGTTTTATTTTTTTTCTTTGGAAACTTAATGCAGCTTTAAATCCAAGTTAAACTCAAGAATAAAAAATGAATTATTTTTTTCAAAATATATTTTATGAATTGCAAGTTTACACACTATGTGCATCACCT
Source organism: Tegillarca granosa (assembly GCA_029721355.1). Lineage (NCBI taxonomy): Eukaryota > Metazoa > Mollusca > Bivalvia > Arcoida > Arcidae > Tegillarca > Tegillarca granosa. The sequence goes on along the minus strand of CM056609.1, from coordinate 27,231,002 downwards.
ATAGCACATATAATAAAAATTTAACTTAAAGCAAGTGCCAAATTTGTGTCAATCCTGTTATTACAGGCCGATCCAATATTTCCAGGATGGACCGGAATATCCTTAAATTTACATTTCAAACTACATATTTCCATTTTAGAATTATATCATGTATAAAGTTTCTTGACATACTATGAACTTTATATATTCTAAATTGTTGTTATTGTACTTTTCTGCATTCATTTACTTCTTGCAAACTGGGACTGTGAGAAGTAAAGAATACTTAATCATTTCTAAGCTCATGAGCTGAATGTTGTTTTAAACGCTCCTCCCACAAAACAGTGATTTTGCTTTGGTTTTTAAAAACTACTTTCTACCTTTCAGATTGGGAAAATTTGGACCCTTTTTATGTCACATATTACGCTCAGAATATTGAAATTCATTGCAAAGATCTTATATTGTGACAATATCTAGCATTTTTTGTCTGTCAGAACAGTTTTGGACATCTGGATTTAACTTAAACTATTTGATTGTGTGTCACTGTTGCCTTTTGGGGAATTTTAGTTGTCAAATTGGGAAATTTTAGTCTTATTTCTCAAGGTGAAACTACCTTTATTCGGTAGTAATTTTAGGCAAACAAAACCACTGCAAAAGAACCACTGGAAATGGGGATATATACTTATTGGACATTATAACAATCCGTCTAACCAAAATTTCATAAACAAAGGCAAACTGTTGTATTTTTAACAATCCCGAACATTCTCAGTGCAAATACAGCATTATCTGTTGGCAATAAAACTTTCACCAACAGGCAACAGCTGAATAATCTGATCAATCAGACACAAATTCGCCAAAGTCTAGAAAAATTACCGCAGTCTTCTGGTATATATTTTCTAAATTTCCAGAGCTAAGATCATTCAGAATGATCTTGCTCGCCATAACTACTTTTTTAAACCCAAAACATATCAGTTTCAAGCCGCTACATAATTTAGAGTGTTTCTTCCCGCTTCCTGTAATTTAAAATGGCCGCCGTTTCTCTCAATGCGAGAACTAAAAAGTGTAGCTACTTAGGTATGCTGCTTGCTCTGGTCAGTATGTTCTTCCAGCGGTTACAATTGGAGCTCATTTTTGTTTGGATAAATAAATAAATAAATAAATAAATAAATAAATAAATAAATAAATAAATATTTTTATATGAAGAATCACAACAGTAATAAACACTAGTAATATACCATTTACAGAATTGATTTTCAGGTAAAGTAACTTGACGAACCTTTTTAATATGCAACAATACAATGATTTAAATAAAATGACGTCATTTGGTTCACGTGATTTAATTTAATATCAAACTTTTAAATGCGGTCCAACTCCAAAAATTATATAATTACAATATTTTATCCATGAAGTGGGGTTTGATAAGTAATTTGAAATGTAACTTACTTTTTTAAAAATTACCCCGCTTTCATTATATGTTGTAAAGCTAAAAGAACTAAATAACAAACTTATATCGTTTGAACGCAGCTGTAGAGCCTCCTTTTTAGAGCGGTAGGACGTGGGTTCAAACCCCGGTCTGGTTATACATAATACTTTCAAATTTGAGATCAGTTGCTTCCTTGCCTATCTAGAGCGGTCGCGGCATTAGGAGGATAGCTATATAGAGTAACAATATTCGATGAAATGTAATGCAACGTTACACAGTAAATGTTTGGCATTTGATTGTAATCATGATTACACATAGCGCAATAGACTCGGAAAGTTGTCATTTTAATGAAGCTGTGATGGTGTTACCATGTTATTGCCTTATATGACGTAATCCTAAGTTGGTCACAGTTTGGTTCCTCGTAGAACGGACGTTGAAAAGTTTCTTTTTTTATGAAAAATTTAATGGAGTGGAGTGGAGTAATGGCGGGATTCATCCCAACAGCGACATTTAAAACGTTAAAATCTGACCCAAAATTTGGGGTAAAACACTGAACCGGCATTTGTCAAACGAAACCCATTCACAAACATTATAAACTTATCATTACAGTCATCAACTTTTCCTGACAAACTTAAACAAGCACAAGTTACTCCACTTCAAAAGAAAAACAGTACAACAGACAAAAGCAATTACAGACCCGTCAGAATCTTATCCACCGTATCAAAACTTTTTGAAAAGGCCATAAACTCCCAACTTTCCACTTACTTCGAGCAACACCACTTTCACACATACCTCTCTGCTTTCAGACCTGGATACGGATGCCAGACTACCTTACTTAGAATTCTTGAAGACTGGCGTAAAGCTCTTGACGAAAACAAATACTGTGCAGCCATTCTGATGGATCTGTCTAAAGCATTCAACTGTCTCCCACACGACCTTCTTCTCCTTAAACTTAAACATTACGGATTATCTGAAGCAGCAACACAACTTATGGAAAGCTATTTAACAAACCGACAGCAATGCGTCAAACTTGATACAACTATCAGCTCCTGGCAACAACTGTACAAAGGGGTTCCACAGGGTTCTATCTTGGGCCCTGTCCTCTTTAACATCTTCCTTAATGACATCTTCTACTTTAGCAAAAACTGCAATCTGTACAACTACGCTGACAATAACACACTCTCTGCTTCAAACTCTGACCTAAACACTATCATATCAGATCTACAAACAGACAGTATCTCTCTCATACAATGGTTCGAAAATAACCAAATGCAAGCAAACCCAGACAAGTTTCAGGCTATAGCAATAGACAAAAAAAAAAAAAACACAACAAGCAAATATCACTTTAACTCTAAATAATAATAACATTATACAGACAGAAAATGAAGTCAAACTGCTAGGGGTCACAATAGATTTCGAACTTAAATTCAACACCCACATTTCTGACATATGTAAAAAAGCATCTAGACAGTTGAACGTCCTCAAACGCATTGGTAACCATTTAAACAGACTTGGAAGACTTACTATTTAAGTATTTGACTCCTTCATACTTTCTAACTTTAACTACTGTCCACTTACTTGGCATTTCTGCAGTCAGTATAACACACAAAAACTTGAAAAAAAAATACAGGAACGTGCACTACGCTTCATATACACAAGACTACAACAGTACATACGATGAACTCCTGGAAAAATCCGAACTTCCATCACTCAAACTCGGACGCATACGAACAATGGCAACAGAAGTCTTCAAAATTATCACTAAAACATCCCACTTTATCTTCAAGATCTTATTAACATTAAAACTTCTACCTCATTCAGGTACACAAACAAAACAGAGCTACCATCAGTCAGAACAAGCAGGTATGGTTTGAAGTCTATGCGCTATGAGGGTGCAAGGTTGTGGAACCAGTTACCAGACCACCTCAGAAAAGAACAGTCTCTTAATAATTTTAAGAGCCTTATCATCCGGTGGTCTGGTGACTCGTGTCACTGCTTTGCCTGTCGTAGCGCTTAGACTTCATTTATTCCAATAATTACAATTTTGCTTCATTTTATTTATTTTATTTTAAATTTTTACTATGCTTAAGTTTAAGTTGTTTTTATGTTTTTTCTTTCTCCTCATTTTTAGTTCATACTTTGTGCTATCACGGCTTGCCCTTTTTAGTTTATATTTGTACACTCTGATAGTGCTTGCTATTTCATTATCAGTTGCTTTGCAGCCAGCATCTTTGCATGTTTTACTTATTGTTTCCATTTCAGTTTTGCAATGATTTGATTACTTGCATGTATGTTTTGTAAACGTATGTTTGCATGTCTTTGTAGATATATATGTGTATAGTCGAACAAAAGCTCCCGGTTAGAGCTTATGTTACTGTTATTTAAATTTTCGACTTTAAATAAAGATTTATTATTATTATTATTATTATTATTATTATTATTATTATTATTATTATTATTATTATTATTAGATAAAGAGTGAAATTCTAATCTAGGCTTTGGGAGAGATTGTGATCCGTAAACGAGCGCTTGAGATCATTCCGGCTTTTAAAAAATATCTAAATAAATGCTAATTAAATTGTAAATTTTTTGGCGCAATAAATAGCATAGCTTTTCAGGAAAATATTATTCATGGACTAAGGCAATATTATCTTAATATTTCATAGTGGATAAAATAAACTTTTACACATGAGCACCCGCACAACAGACAACACATTATTTTCAACGCGTTTCACTTTTTATACCTAGTCCTATAGTTTCAAGAATGTTTACATTTCCGGTTCAGATTTTTACCTTACTTCCGGGAAAACCCAAATATATCAACATGGAATTTGAAGAGGAAAAGTTGACAGAGGCGCTAGTTTTAGCCAGGACGAGGGCGGTGGACTTGGACAATGTTAAAAAACTCAATTTTTGGTAAATTCTTGTATATTTAAAAAAAAAACTTATGTTATACTGCTGCAAATCAAAAGTTACTGTAGTCATTAGTTCCCCAATGTTAGTGTCAGTGACCAGATACATATAGCCTATTAGCCTATGTACAACTTATAGCTTATAATACTATGAGAAAATAAAAACACATCAAATAAAAAAGTCTGTTAACATTCACTATATGCTGTGAATGAACAATGTTGGTGCTGTAAGGGAATTCTTAGCCAGTCTAGTCAGAAAATGTAATTTAATTTGTCTTGTTTTGTTTTGTTATTTTCCTTTTTAGGGGATCAGACATTACAGATATAAGTGTAGTCAGGAATATGCCAAACCTTGAAGTATGCAGTGTCAGGTAGGTACAAAACACACTGTTATTGTGTATGTATACTCATAAGTATACATGAAGTCTGCCTAGACCTGAAATACATGGCTCCGAACGGCTTTTTAGCTCACATGAGCTGAAAGCTCAGATGAGCTATTGCTATCCATCTTCGTCCGTCGTGCGTCGTCCGTCGTGCGTAAACTTTTTACATTTTAATTTTCTCCTCCAAAACCACTGGGCCAAATTTAATGAAACTTGGTAACCATCATGCCTTGGTGAAGCTCTTTCAGATTTGCACAAATGAAGGAGTTATGTCCCCTTGGGGCCCCATAAGGGGGGAAATAGTGAAAAACTTTAAAAATCTTCTCCTCTGAATCTACAAGAGATATACCTTAGTTATTTCATTTATAACATCCTTAGGTCATCTATTTTCAAATTTGCACAAATGGTAGCCATGGGACTCAAAATGGGGAAATTGTGAGGCACTGAGTGGGGAATTTAATAAAAATTATATATTTGTCACTCTATCTTGAAAACTATTAACTTTTTGTATAGGCATGTATATTAGAATATTGTAGGTATTGACATGACAATCATTTTGATATATGGATCAAGGTCATATGTTGAAAGGTCAAGGTCACAGCTGCAAAAGAAGACTTAAATTGCTAAATATCTTGAAAACTATTAACATTTTGTATAGGCATGAATATTAGAATATTGTAGGTATTGACATGACGATCATTTTAATAAATGGTTCAAGGTCATATGTTGAAATGTCAAGGTCACAGCTGCAAAAGAAGACTTAAATTGCTAATTATCTTGAAAACTATTAATGTTTTGTATAGGCATGTATATTAGAATATTGTAGGTTTTGACATGACGATCATTTTGATATATGGTTCAAGGTCATATGTTGAAAGGTCAAGGTCACAGCTGCAAAAGAAGACTTAAATTGCTAAATATCTTGAAAACTATTAATGTTTTGTATAGGCATGTATATTAGAATATTGTAGGTTTTGACATGATGATCATTTTGATATGGTTCAAGGTCATATGTTGAAAGGTGAAGGTCACAGCTGCAAAAAAAAAATTTAAATTGCTAATTATCTTGAAAACTATCAACTTTTTGTATAGGCATGTATATTAGAATATTGTAGTTATTGACAGGACAATCATTTTGATATATGGTTCAAGATCATATGTTGAAAGGTCAAGGTCACAGCTGCAAAAAAGACTTAAAGACTTAAATTGCTAAATATCTTGAAAACTATTAATGTTTTGTATAGGCATGTATAATAGAATATTGTAGGTATTGACATGACAATCATTTTGATAAATGGTTCAAGGTCATATGTTGAAAGGTCAAGGTCACAGCTGTAAAAGAAGACTTAAATTGCTAAATATCTTGAAAACTATTAATGTTTTGTATAGGCATGTATATTAGAATATTGTAGGTATTGACATGATGATCATTTTGATAAATGGTTCAAGGTAATATGTTGAAATGTCAAGGTCACAGCTGCAAAAGAAGACTTAAATTGCTAATTATCTTGAAAACTATCAACTTTTTGTATAGGCATGTATATTAGAATATTGTAGGTTTTGACATGACGATCATTTTGATATATGGTTCAAGGTCATATGTTGAAAGGTCAAGGTCACAGCTGCAAAAGAAGACTAAAATTGACAATAATCTTGAAAACTATCAACTTTTTGTATAGGCATGTATATTAAAATATTGTAGTTATTGACAGGACAATCATTTTGATATATGGTTCAAGATCATATGTTGAAAGGTCAAGGTCACAGCTGCAAAAAAGACATAAAGACTTAAATTGCTAAATATCTTGAAAACTATTAATGTTTTGTATAGGCATGTATAATAGAATATTGTAGGTATTGACATGACAATCATTTTGATAAATGGTTCAAGGTCATATGTTGAAAGGTCAAGGTCACAGCTGTAAAAGAAGACTTAAATTGCTAAATATCTTGAAAACTATTAATGTTTTGTATAGGCATGTATATTAGAATATTGTAGGTATTGACATGATGATCATTTTGATAAATGGTTCAAGGTAATATGTTGAAATGTCAAGGTCACAGCTGCAAAAGAAGACTTAAATTGCTAATTATCTTGAAAACTATCAACTTTTTGTATAGGCATGTATATTAGAATATTGTAGGTTTTGACATGACGATCATTTTGATATATGGTTCAAGGTCATATGTTGAAATGTCAAGGTCACAGCTGCAAAAGAAGACTAAAATTGACAATAATCTTGAAAACTATCAACTTTTTGTATAGGCATGTATATTAGAATATTGTAGTTATTGACAGGACAATCATTTTGATATATGGTTCAAGATCATATGTTGAAAGGTCAAGGTCACAGCTGCAAAAAAGACTTAAAGACTTAAATTGCTAAATATCTTGAAAACTATTAATGTTTTGTATAGGCATGTATAATAGAATATTGTAGGTATTGACATGACGATCATTTTGATAAATGGTTCAAGGTCATATGTTGAAAGGTCAAGGTCACAGCTGCAAAAGAAGACTTAAATTGCTAATTATCTTGAAAACTATTAACATTTTGTATAGGCATGAATATTAGAATATTGTAGGTATTGACCTGACGATCATTTTGATATATGGTTCAAGGTCATATGTTGAAAGGTCAAGGTCACAGCTGCAAAAGAAGACTTAAATTGCTAAATATCTTGAAAACTATTAATGTTTTGTATAGGCATGTCAGGGGTCCAGAAACGGTCATATTTGCCGGACATGTCCGACAAAAAATATTTTTGTCCGATGTGAAATGTAGCTTGTCGGACATTTTTAGTTTAAAATAGAATTCAGTTAATCGGACACGTAAATAAATATGTTTATCGGTCATTATTTTACTCGAGTATTCTTTGCTATCACCTGTTAATCATTTCAATAAACACTACAGATCTAATAATTAGGCTTTTGTTTATTAATCAGTTAAAATCCATGGTCTCAATCTGTTCCTTTTGTTACATCGGCCGAATCTTCATTACTTTTGTTGATAAGTTGTTTATTAAGTAATCACATCGCTTGACAGACGGAAGCCATAAACACCTGTTAACTGAAGGTCATGGTAGTCGGATTATTTCAAAGAGGTTCCACGCGGGATGTTAAATAATATTAATAATACAACGCGCATAGTACGGTCTTGGCAAACTGTTTAGTTATAAACAAATAATTTTAAAAAGTCTAAATAAAATCAAAGAGGTCTCAAAATAAGGTTCAGTAAAGTTCGTTTAACTTCGGGAAAACGGAAATGCACGATTGTCAATAAACAAAGATGGCCGTCAAACCATGTGTCGTCAACGCCGACAGTTCAAAATCAACACATAAGTCTGACCATATATATTTAAATAACGTGGTAGTCAAACCCTTTTTAAAATCTACTATATTGATATTAAAAATCTTCTTAAAATATTAAAATACACAGTCAGTAAAGTAATAACGGTTTTTTTTTTTCTTCTTTTTTTTTTTTTTTTTTTTTTTTTTTTTTTTTTTTTTTTTTCGACACCTCAGTCAAAGTTTTCCTGAGCCCTGAGGCATGTATATTAGAATATTGTAGGTATTGACATGATGATCATTTTGATAAATGGTTCAAGGTAATATGTTGAAATGTCAAGGTCACAGCTGCAAAAGAAGACTTAAATTGCTAATTATCTTGAAAACTATCAACTTTTTGTATAGGCATGTATATTAGAATATTGTAGGTTTTGACATGACGATCATTTTGATATATGGTTCAAGGTCATATGTTGAAAGGTCAAGGTCACAGCTGCAAAAGAAGACTAAAATTGACAATAATCTTGAAAACTATCAACTTTTTGTATAGGCATGTATATTAGAATATTGTAGTTATTGACAGGACAATCATTTTGATATATGGTTCAAGATCATATGTTGAAAGGTCAAGGTCACAGCTGCAAAAAAGACTTAAAGACTTAAATTGCTAAATATCTTGAAAACTATTAATGTTTTGTGTAGGCATATATAATAGAATATTGTAGGTATTGACATGACAATCATTTTGATAAATGGTTCAAGGTCATATGTTGAAAGGTCAAGGTCACAGCTGCAAAAGAAGACTTAAATTGCTAAATATCTTGAAAACTATTAACTTTTTGTATAGGCATGTATATTAGAATATTGTAGGTATTGACATGACAATCATATATATTTTGAGGTCATATATGTTCAAAGGTCAAAGACATAGCTGCATAAGTATACTGAAATTGATTTATGATTTGGAAATTATTCATTGCACTACAGTTACTTCATGCATATTATATAAGCTACTTATAAATGAAATGTGAGTGGATATATTTCTGATTAAGTTTTGTGGGAGTTCTTAACTTGAGAAAACTTTTAAAGTTTCTGTACTTAATATATTGTCTATTGCACTTTGCAAACTGCATTGGACAATATCTTCAGGTGAGCGTTAAGGTCCATGGGCCTCTTGTTTATAATACTGATGTTGCCGTTCGGAGCCATGTATTTCAGGTCTAGAAGTCTGCCATGTATACTTTTTATACCTACCGCAGGTAGACTTAAAAAATCATGAGTATAGCCGGGAACATTGCTCTAGGATTTTCCTTGACACTTACTTTCCATGGGAAAGTCATACCAGAAAATCCACTTTCCCACATGACAATTTCACTTTCCACATAACTTGGCAAAAAAATATAGATTGTGAGTAAATGAAAATTAAAAAAACCAAGCAGAAGTCAAACAATTTATTTACAATAATTATTATCTGTAAAAACTTACAATTTCTTTTTTCCTAGTCATAAAGTTGATCTCCTTTTTTTTTTTTATAAATTAATTTTTTTTTTTGCCAATTTTTTCGATAGACACTGTGAATTTCCTACAAAAACACTTAAGATGTATGTCAGAGGAACCAGGAAGTATTACGCATAAAGCTATTGTATTCTTCAAACTCAGTTTGTTCATTGTATATTAACATTTAACATTTTTTATAAATTGAAACAATGTTTTAATATTTTTTATTAGAAAACAAATAACACAAACAAAAATCGCTACAGATACTATACAAGTTATTTCCCTTTACTGGTAAAGAATGGAAATTCTGAGAACAGGGTTTCAATATGGTAAAGTTATTTTTTGAACTGGTGATGTTTGCATTGGAAACGTTTACCAGTGGAAAATTTTTAAAAAATGTATTTTTTGCAATAAATTTTACTTCCCCTTGGAGAAGAAAGCCAATATTTATCACTTTCCCATGAACAAAATTCACTTGGTACGGGAGTTGGGAAATGGGAATCCTAGAGCACTGCAGGAATACTGGTGTGACAGACCTAGGCTTTAAAAAAACTGAAAGTTAAGATAAAATTGTAGAAAGAAGTATGACAACATGCCAACCAGGCTAGTATACTAGCACTATAGCTCAGCATAAGTGTGCTTAAATGCATATCAAAAACACTTGCTAAAAAGCATCACATGAACTTGTGTTTAGATTAATCTTTGAGAATAAGAAATTTTTGTCTCAAATAACTGAAAAATTGAACAAATGAACCAACTAACCATAAGTATAAAGTGTTGTAGTGGTCTGAATAGCTCAGTTGGTAGAGTACTTGCCTATAATGAGGTCCCTGGTCCCAGCTTGGATCTGTTTATGTTTTCCTTCCAGTTGCAGTTTGGTGGCCAAACTGGCAGTGTGATTACCAGAAGTGTTGGATTGTCAATTGGAGACTATTTGAAGGGAATTTATATTGAGATTTTCCATTAAGCCATGGGAAACTCTAGAGTAAAAGGGGAGGAATGTAGTGGTCTGGATAGCTCAATTGGTAGAAAAATTGCCTATAGTTTGGGAGGTCACGGGTTCAATCACTGGTCCAAACCTACATTTTTTCTCTTTCTTGTTAGGCTTGAAATGTACTCTATATTTGTAATAAAGATGTAGTCAGAAGTATGTTAACTCTGAAATGTGAAGTACCAGACTTAAAACACACTTGAAATTATGATTTAGATGTAGCTAGGCATATGTGGAACCTTAAAGTATGCAGTTTTAATTTAGTCTGAAACACAATCTTATTTATGATATAAGCATGTGAAAATCTTTTAGTGTCATGTAAACTAAAAATTACCTAAATTAGGATTAACTCTTATATCAAAATAGATTTTCTGTGGGGTTATGTAATTATTTATCCCATTTGAACTTTAATTTCAGTGTTAACAGTATTACAACATTAGAAGATTTTTCACATTGTCCACACCTACAAGAACTTTATATCAGGAAAAACAAGATTGCATCATTAAAAGAAATATGTCATTTAAAAAAGTTGAAGAAATTACGTAATCTCTGGTTAGCAGATAATCCCTGTGCCTCAGAGGAAAATTACAGATATACAGTGTTAAGAAATCTGCCAAAACTACAAAAATTAGACAATGTTGGTAAGTGAATGTATATCATCATCATCATCATCATCATCTTGTCATTTCATCTTCGTCATCATCTTTACTGTAATTAAACGCAAATACTATAAATCAGGAAATTAATGCGTCATGAAATTAATGCAAATTGCCAAATTTGAAGTAAAATGCGTATTGAAATTAATGCGATTTTTTTTTAAATTTCAATTTTTAAAATTTTTGCCTATCTTTTAATCTTACAATTATAAACATTAAATTATGGACTCAAAAATTATTATCTTATGTCCTCTTTAATTTATAAACACATTATAAACAAACTTTCGGTAGACATTATTAAAATAAACAGTGAGGTTTGCCGAGAGTGAATTTTTATGCGACGATGACCCATTGTTTTAAATTAACCAGGGTGGTAAAAGATTATCAGAAAAAAGAAACGTGTGGTCTTTTTTTAAAAAACAAACATACTCAAATATAACGCTTGGAGTTTTTATTAAAATAAAGCATTCAAAATTAGGAAGTCCATGTCAGCATGTGTACAACTGATCATTGTCTTCAACTCATGAGTTTAGAATGTTAGATTACTTATAATCACAGTACTTTCAATTTGATGTACCAGTCAAGGTTCAAAATGATGTATCAGTCACGATTCCATACATAGCAAAATTCCAAGTAGGAAAAAAAACAGCAAAAAATTACCGCTAAATGAGAATGTGCTCTAATTAATCAGTTACGATATCAACTTTCGGTTAAAAGAGGTAACTCAATTTACAATAAATTTACAGAATACAGAAATTGGAAAATAAATGTGACAATAAATTAATGCGATAAAACAGGCCTCGTGTTTTTCGCATTAATTTCTTTCTCACATTAATTTCCTGATTTACAGTACATTTGAGCCATATTTTAACTGGAAAAGAAATTACATAAAATTACTGAACTGTATTCAAAGTATTGTAAAAAATATTTAAAGTTTTCTCTAAAACTTATACTTCTGTCAAAATTAAATTATAAATATCGTGTTTATGTAGTTTTTAAATTTTCAGAACATAAGTTGTCACAGAAATGAAACTTGCTGGATCTATAAATGTTGAAGAATTTTTTTCTACAATTACTTGATCAAAAAGAAATTATTTTGTGGTCTTTTAGATATGAATATATAATAGCAAATTATTTATCTCAGTTCTTTCAGTACTTTGATTTACTTTTCAGTTGTTAAAGAATCAGAATTAGTTGAATCTAAAGAGAAAGGTGAGGAATATTCTGGAGGAGAAGAAGATGATGAAGACACAGAAGACACAGAAACCACAAACAACACAGATACAGAGGACAAAACAGAAACAAATCACCTTACAGAGGAGACAGGAAAACACCATCAGCACATGGAGGACAAGAAAAATGATCAACATCTAGGGGGAACAAAACCAACAGCCAGATCCATGTTAGATCCTGTCACACTTACATGGGAAGAAACAAAGTTTGTATTGTCCTAGTAAAAATATGTACAGTGGAACATTTCAAAACTGATTGCCTTTCTGACTGAATTTTTCATTCAGTTTGCTGAAAAACTGTCTAAACTGAATGAAAAATTTAATCATGGTAGCTTTTCAGTTTTACAAACTAATTTTAATTTAATTAATCATATCATCAGTATGTCCTTAGTAAGTTGTGTTATTCAGTTTAGTTAAATGTTTAAATTAATGAGGATTTAGTTTTCACAATTTCCACTATATATTTTGTACATTATTGGTTTAAACTTAAGCTGCCAGATTACAGTATCTGATATGGATAACAGAAAGGGGTAACTTGTCCACACTTCAGAATCCCACTTAAGAAGGAAATTTGCCTCTTGATTCACAATTTAGACACAAGAGTCAAGCAAGCATCTGTCTGGATCAGGGCAGATTATATAAACTTTTAAATATATTTAACATTTTTATTTATGATAATATCTTGTACATGATTGCAGTCTCATTGATAGTTTTCTGTTAAAAGAATAATTTTTGCATTGTATTTGTGCATTTTCTGAAATTATATTGAAATTCTTGCTAGCCTGAATTTTTTAAATTTCAGTGTTGTCTTTAAGAACATAAAAGAGAATATACAAAATGTGACTGATTCACCTGTCAATAGACATGGAAACTGGCCTAGATTATAAACACTGATTCTTAACTGATATTAAAAAGACAGGTTAAAGTTGGTCCATATTCAGTATGGTTTGGGGCCTGTAGTTTTATTTTGGCAGCAATGGCACATATACCTTTTCTTGATTAAAAACAGAGCTTTAACAACCAGGCCCATTTGTTTTGTTTTAACATGACACTTTTATTGCTTATTTTTCTTAAATGTTTTGTTGTATATTTTTTTATCAGTAAAATTAGAGGTGAACTTGGGCTTAAACCATTACCATATGAAAAGATGACTTCACCAAAACCAGCCTCACATATTAATGTTAACAGTTCCAGGGTAAGTTGATGTGATTTTTTTTTAAATTCACAATGCATTAATTTTTTTTAACTTTAGACCAATGATTTTCAAATGTCTTTGATCACATGACTCGCATATGCCAAATAAAAACCATTAAAAACTCTGCTGATAAAGTGTTCTTTGTTTTGGATTGTTGGTTGATTGATCGTTGTTTTATTTCACATCAGCAATTTTTTCAGTTGTTTGTGAGGATTTATCTTAACACAAGCTTATGTAGTATGTGATTGTGATAGTATTTTTGATACTAGTGTGCACTTATGGGGACCTTTAGAGTGCTAGTGAGAAAGTTTGTCAGTTAACTCACCTACAGTGTGCACTTATGGGGACCATTAGAGTGCTAGTGAGAAAGTTTGTCAGTTAACTCACCTACAGTGTTGCAGATTTACAGCAGATCATTCAGTACATTGTATTGACACCAAGCCAACTAGTAAGGGCCAACAACAAGGAAAAACCTTTCGCACTTTGAGTTGACCAAGATCAAACCCATAGCAGTGAAACACCTTGTGTTTGAAGGCTAAGTCTAACCACTCAGCCACCGTGGTTCCCTGACTCTGTAAGTGTAAGGGGTTGGGGTGTCATTACTAGCTAGACCTAATAATGTGCAATGACTGCTTTATACCTGTTAATCAGCATTTAGAATAGAAGACAAAAAAATTGTAACTAAAAATATGTACTCGGCTACAGCAATACAACCAAGAGTAGTAACAGTACCAGAAACAAAAAAGTGCCTAAGCAAGCCCAAAGCTTACAACGGCATCTATATGAATGAATGAAAAGAATATGACACAATACAAGTCAATAAAAAAAATAGCCAAACAAGACAGAACAAGAAAAACAAATATATATTGGGACCACTGATTACAAAACTCCTGACTTTGAAATAGCACTGGATTTTAAAAATTTTTTTGAGGTTCCAAAACTGTCCAGCTTTTTTGCATTAAGTTATCTGTAATCAACACAGAACAATAAAAATAGTTATCTGCACTTTAACAACTTTAATTATTAATATTTACTGGTAAATATATTATGTTTTTGAAAATTAAATAAAATTTATTGGGGAAAAATTTAGTTGAGTTATGTTAAGTATAAAAATCAATTAAGGACCGTGTTAAATAAATAAGTTACACATGTGGGAAAAAATTTAGTTGAATTATGTTAAGTGATAAAAATCAATTAAGGACCGTGGTAAATAAATAAAGTTTTTATTTATTTATTATTATTTTATTTATTTATTTATTTACAGAATGCACATGTGTTACAGGCAGTGTTAATCTTAATTAGAGAACTAGATGATGACAGTTTAGAAATTGTTGGAAATGCAATAAAGAAAAAATTAGAGAAAAATTCATCATCCTAGAAATACATGTATATAATTGTGCCATGATAAAATTTATGTAACCTATTAAAATGTATTAACAATGAAAAATTGAACAAGACTGAGGATTAAAACAGATCTGTGTTCCACAATTTGCTGACTTTTTTACCAGCCTGGATCTCAAAGCTTTAATGGTTCTTAATGGATGGAACTTTTCAAAGTATTACGTATTCAGATTAAAATTTTGTCTGCGTCCATGTAGCAAATCTACATGTGTGTGCAGGAAAGCTTGAATTACTTTGAGTATGTGGGACTATAATTTTGATATGAAATTTTCTGGTGGTTCAAATTATTGAATTAGTGAGTTCAAAACAATGAAAAAGAAACCCAAAGTTAAACTGCTGATTCATACAAAATGTACAATGACTTTGACAAGAAAAATTGTTAGAAGTTTGTTGGTGTATTCTCATAAAAACCTTCTATAGTTTTTAACTTTGTCTTTTCTAATTATTCAAACTAGTGGATTCAAAACAATGACAAAAGAAAACCAGAATTAGAGGAAAGACTTTCATTTATGCAGATTACAATTGTATTTTAACATTTGTCGATGAACTCGATAAATATCTTCTATAGATTTGTCTTTGACTTTTCTGGTTGTCCAAACTAGTGAATTGAAAACAATGACAAAGACAAATTGCAGGAGCAAACAATGGCTTCCATATATACAGAATATTTCAGGTAATTCAAGTTTTGGATGTATTTTTGTCGAGCCTGGCATTACCATAAGGCAAGACTTACATGTAGGTGTTACTTTTCCGGTGTCGGTGGCTGTGGCATGTCAAAATGTGAAAGTTTATGTTAAAGTAATGTATTTTCTACTCGATCAAAAACTAACCAGACAAGACATTTAAGTCTATGGAATTCTTGTTTTATAGAATCCTATGTGCATAATTATTTCGCATGCATTCAAAAATTATAACATACATTTTAGGACATGCAATATAGAAAACAACAAAAAAAAATCAATATCTAAGAAAAACTTTGTCATGATATTTCCTATAATGCAGAGATTAAACAAGATCAAAACATTTCTCTTTGTGCAATTTACATCTTTACTGAATCAAATCGCTGCAGTCATACATGTGTCAATTTTCAAATTCAAAGGATATGATGCATGATGCATTTTCAAGAAATTGCTGAATTATGTTGTTATGAAAAGAATTATGTTTTGTTTTTGTTTTTTTTTGTTTTTTTTTTTCAAAAAAAAAAAAATTAAATGGAAATTACATTATCATTTTAATTAAAGCATTAATTACATGTAATTATTTATCAGGTTTATTGTAACATATAAAAATGTTCAGTGATTCAAACACAATTCAATATTATTACCCATTCTGTGTTTCATGTTCACCCATGCAGATAAACTCTCTGCCATCAGATTTTAAACAACTTGTAAATTGTATTTTCTTATCCTTCTGCAGTCAGATTTTGAACAACCTATAAGTTGTATTTTTATTATCAGGCTGCCATCATATTTTGAAAGTTCTGTATTTTGTATTTTTCTTGTCACTATCATCATATTTTGAACCAGCTTTAGATTGTAATCTGCCATCATATTTTGAAAGTTCTGTATTTTGTATTTTTCTTGTCACTATCATCATATTTTGAACAACCTTTAGATTGTAATCTGCCATCATATTTTGAAAGTTCTGTATTTTGTATTTTTCTTGTCACTATCATCATATTTTGAACAACCTTTAGATTGTAATCTGCCATCATATTTTGAAAGTTCTGTATTTTGTATTTTTCTTGTCACTATCATCATATTTTGAACAACTTAAGATTGTAATCTGCCATCATATTTTGAAAGTTCTGTATTTTGTATTTTTCTTGTCACTATCAATATATTTTGAACAACCTTTAGATTGTAATCTGCCATCATATTTTGAAAGTTCTGTATTTTGTATTTTTCTTGTCACTATCATCATATTTTGAACAACTTAAGATTGTAATCTGCCATCATATTTTGAAAGTTCTGTATTTTGTATTTTTCTTGTCACTATCATCATATTTTGAACAACCTTTAGATTGTTATCTGCCATCATATTTTGAAAGTTCTGTATTTTGTATTTTTCTTGTCACTATCATCATATTTTGAACCAGCTTTAGATTGTAATCTGCCATCATATTTTGAATGACTTGTATATTCTTGTTACTCATGCTGTCATCAAATTTTGAACAACCTGTAGTTTGTTTTTTCTTGCCGTCCAAAGTCTTTGTGATATAAAATGTTTTGTGTATATCTACAACTAGACTGTTATACTGATGGTAGAATGTATACACAAGTATAGTCAACTGCACATGGTAACCAGTATGTAGTAGGTATAGTTTTGTTAACATAACGGGAAGGTAATATTGTGTGAATTCTTTATTTGAATGATCACTAGCATAATAAATCTATTTGGAACAAACTCTTGTAAAATAACGACCTCATTATTAAAGTGGTTTGATGGCGTTTAACACCCAGTCAAGATTATGTCACTTACATGTAAATCATGGTGGTTAATCTTGGATGGCGGAGGAAACTAGAGTACCCAGAGATGGAGGAAATGGAGTACCCAGAGATGGAGGAAACTGGAGTACCCAGAGATGGAGGAAACTTGAGTACCCAGAGATGGAGGAAACTGGAGTACCCAGAGATGGAGGAAACTTGAGTACCCAGAGATGGAGGAAATGGAGTACCCAGAGATGGAGGAAACTTGAGTACCTAGAGATGGAGGAAACTGGAGTACCTAGAGATGGAGGAAACTGGAGTACCTAGAGATGGAGGAAACTGGAGTACCCAGAGATGGAGGAAACTGGAGTACCCAGAGATGGAGGAAACTGGAGTACCTAGAGATGGAGGAAACTGGAGTACCCAGAGATAGAGGAACCAGGAGTACCCAGAGATGGAAGAAACTGGAGTACCTAGAGATGGAGGAAACTGGAGTACCCAGAGATGGAGGAAACTTGAGTACCCAGAGATGGAGGAAACTGGAGTACCCAGAGATGGAGGAAACTGGAGTACCTAGAGATGGAGGAAACTGGAGTACCCAGAGATAGAGGAACCTGGAGTACCCAGAGATGGAGGAACCTGGAGTACCCAGAGATGGAGGAACCTGGAGTACCCAGAGATGGAGGAACCTGGAGTACCCAGAGATGGAGGAAACTTGAGTACCCAGAGATAGAGGAACCTGGAGTACCCAGAGATGGAGGAAACTGGAGTACCTAGAGATGGAGGAAACTGGAGTACCTAGAGATGGAGGAAACTGGAGTACCCAGAGATGGAGGAACCTGGAGTACCCAGAGATGGAGGAACCTGGAGTACCCAGAGATGGAGGAACCTGGAGTACCCAAAGATGGAAGAAACTGGAGTACCCAGAGATGGAGGAAACTTGAGTACCCAGAGATAGAGGAACCTGGAGTACCCAGAGATGGAGGAAACTGGAGTACCCAAAGATGGAAGAAACTGGAGTACCCAGAGATGGAGGAAACTGGAGTACCCAAAGATGGAAGAAACTGGAGTACCCAGAGATGGAGGAAACTGGAGTACCCAGAGATAGAGGAAACTGGAGTACCCAGAGATGGAGGAACCTGGAGTACCCAGAGATGGAGGAAACTGGAGTACCCAGAGATGGAGGAAACTGGAGTACCCAGAGATAGAGGAAACTGGAGTACCCAGAGATGGAGGAACCTGGAGTACCCAGAGATAGAGGAAACTGGAGTACCCAGAGATGGAGGAAACTGGAGTACCCAGAGATGGAGGAACCTGGAGTACCCAGAGATAAAGGAAACTGGAGTACCCAGAGATGGAAGAAACTGGAGTGCCCAGAGATGGAGGAAACTTGAGTACCCAGATGGAAGAAACTGGAGTACCCAGAGATGGAGGAAACTGGAGTACCCAGAGATGGAGGAAACTGGAGTACCCAGAGATGGAGGAACCTGGAGTACCCAGAGATGGAGGAAACTGGAGTACCCAGAGATGGAGGAAACTGGAGTACCCAGAGATAGAGGAAACTGGAGTACCCAGAGATGGAGGAAACTGGAGTACCCAGAGATAGAGGAAACTGGAGTACCCAGAGATGGAGGAAACTGGAGTACCCAGAGATAGAGGAAACTGGAGTACCCAGAGATGGAGGAAACTGGAGTACCCAAAGATGGAGGAAACTGGAGTACCCAGAGATGGAGGAAACTGGAGTACCCAAAGATGGAGGAAACTGGAGTACCCAGAGATAGAGGAAACTGGAGTACCCAGAGATGGAGGAAACTGGAGTACCCAGAGATAGAGGAAACTGGAGTACCCAGAGATTGAGGAAACTGGAGTACCCAAAGATGGAAGAAACTGGAGTACCCAGAGATGGAGGAAACTGGAGTACCCAAAGATGGAGGAAACTGGAGTACCCAGAGATGGAGGAAACTGTAGTACCCAGAGATGGAGGAAACTGGAGTACCCAGAGATGGAGGAAACTGGAGTACCCAGAGATGGAGGAAACTGGAGTACCCAGAGATGGAGGAACCTGGAGTACCCAGAGAAAGCAAACCTTTAGCAAGTGAACTGGCAAACTTTCTCACATTCATATCTGCCCGAACAGGATCGAACATAGGTGGTGAGCGGAACTGCGACTCATAAGCACATGCTTTAGACCATTTGGCCACTGATGCCCCTACCTTAGTGTAAGAGTTTAAGGATAATTTAGAAAAGAAGATGTCAGTTATAATGAACAAGGAAATAATGTGTTTAATATGATTAAACTTAAGATGATGATTAAACTTTGTTATTATTATATCTTAAGCATCCAGTGTCTGGATTTTTATTTTTTTTAAAACAAAACTTGAATGAATGATATTTTTCAACATAAACAGTTTTGTACTTGTATGTATGTATCTACATGCTTAATGCAATATTTAAAACAATGGTTGTAAATTACTTAGCGTTCAGACATTATTTGTTTCTAGCGTAGAAGTGTAAAAGATTGAAGTGTCGGTATCAGTGAATGCCAAAATATATTATATAACATGTTTATTTATTCAATGAACTTTCATTGTAATCGATTTATTAGCGTGTAACTCTATTTGTTTGGGAGCAAATTGAATGAACCTCGATATTCGTACCTAAGTGCACTGCAAAGGCCAAACTTTCACCTATATCTTGTGACGTCTCGATATAAGTGAAATATTCTTGACTGGGACGTAAAACCCATGAAATAAATCAATTATTGACCATTTGATTAAACTATCAAAGCTCTGAACAATCCGGTCCAAATAACTGTGGGAATACAAAGTTTGTTTTCCATTTAACACTTATTTGCAGATTCAAAATATTTGTACCTGTGTATGAATGTTTTTAATTACATGAAATTGGAAAAAAGTTATAATTAACGACTTTGGTGCTAGAATTTTTACCTATAATAACCTCCTGTTTGGTTTCGTGTGTTACACGTACACGTGCATATCATCAGAGAGAGGGCTCAAAAGTAATCTTATTCAATATTGACCAGGTATATTGTAGCTCACCTGCACAAATGCAAAAGATCTAGCCGTTTGGGTCAGCATTAGCGTCCATTGTTTCAATTACAGAGGAGCTATCTGTTGAAAATTACAGCCTGGGTTGTAGATCTATACCTTTTAATAAAGAGTTTTCTTTGTTAACGATAAACTATATATTATTGTAAATAAAAAACATATTATACCTTGTATATAATATACACATTAAACATGTTATTATATTAATGGTATGACTTGTATATAATTAGTATTCATGAAATTATTTCTATACATTTCAAAGTATCATGTACAGAACAAGAGACTTGGGGCTGAATAACTATGGTTACACATGATGCGTTACGGTTCCTTCATTCATTCGCGCCAATTCATAGGTATAGCTGGTGACGTTTCGATATAAGTGAAATATTATTGACTAAGACGTGAAAGCTATTAAATTCCATTAAAATCAATCAGTCTTTTTAGTAATCCAACACAACTGTCGGATAGGGTGGCTGGTTTAGGACATGAAGATTTCTTGTATAACAAAAACCTAAGTCGTTATATCGAGATACTTTTCGTTTTAACGAACTTGCACGTAATTAATAAATTTTGACTCCTTTTTGCAATTATATTAACGCGGTTGTTTAAAAAAATAAATGCAGATAAGGTGTACTGTCATCTTAAAGATAAAACTATACTAAGGTAAATTAAAATGTCTGACTTTACGAAGGCTACATTGTCATATTTTCGGTAATTTACGTCATTGATGTGATTGTTATTGACTAAGACCACTCGTAAAATGCTAGAATTTAGGTGTTGACAGATACATTTTCATATTTGTTTTACGAAGCTTGAGAATAAAAAAATAACATTTGTCTTAGAATTCGAATCTATATTCAAATTTCCGCCTGCTCTTATTGCATAACACTTAGTGTTGTTCCTTTATACAACAACTTTGACCTGCCCAACTGCGTAGAAATATTTTCAGGATAAAGGATACACTATTGATGCGTTAGATTTCTTTAATGTCTGACACCAGTACGTTATCTCAGTTGTTAGAGTGCTCGCTTCGTATATGTGAGGTTGGAGTTCGAACCCCGGCCCGGGGTCTGAACAAGACTTGAAAATGGAAGTGATCGTTCTTTCGCCAAGCACTCGGCATTTAGAAATAAAAGCCAAGGAGTCCTTTGTAGGAGACCCTAAAAACCGATGTCCCGTGTCACGGCAGGCGTGGCACGCTAAAGAACCCTCCCTGCACATTGCGCTAAGTGCACTGCAAAGGAAACAATTTTTTGCCACTTCACCTAGTACCTATACCTAGTGACGTCTCGATATAAGTGCAATATTCTTGACTTTGAAGTAAAACACTTAAATTATTCAATCATCTGCAATGTCTGCCCACTTGATAGGCCACTATCGATGACAAGGCCCTTAGATTGGAGTGGAGTAATGGTGGTCTAAAAATACGCCAGAACTAATGCAAGATCTATCAATTTAAACCAAAGTAAAGGTCTCGGAAATTGATGAAACGGAAAATCCCAGGAGAACAGCAACTGACTTAAACCTCCCTGTCTCCCATGATCTCTGAAAAGCACACTTTTAAAGTAAATGTGGGGGTAATTTTACACCCTAGTAAAGAACTTACCAAGAATATTGAAATATAACCATTAAAATGCATAGACACTGTTAGTGTTAATATTCTGGCTTTTATGTCATTTGTGAAGTGGTAAGAAACAGTAGTATAATCATGTTTAAGAGAAATTAAAATGTTGAAATCACACCTGTTACGGAATAATCTGAAAATATTAACATATATAAAGACAATTTAAAACTTTTCCTTTCATAAAATACAAATGTATCCAAATTACACGTATAATAAAATGCATAAAAAGCGTTTAAAATCGAGTACAGTGATATAAAAAAGTTATTTGTTGTAAGCTTAAAATTCAACCTTCCAGAAACTCTAATGTAATTAGCATATGTACATAATGAAAAGGGTCAATGCTAACACGAGAGAGAGAGAGAGAGAGAGAGAGAGAGAGAGAGAGAGAGAGAGAGAGAGAGAATACCAAATAAACTCATTTTGAGACCATATAGGACCAACATCGTACTATATATTCTATTAGATCACTATAATTTCCATCTTTAGTTGTGCAATGGGCATCAATGGCCCTGGTACCAGATTTACAATTATCTCTTAATCTCTTAATAAAGCTTAAGATTTCATTTACATAATACCATAAGCATTTTTTGTTAAAGATTCAGGGATTAAAATGCCTTTTTTAAGATCATTTTGAGTTATTTAGATTTGTATATAGTTTTGTCAAAATGTCTATTCATGGTTGCAAGATTTCCAAAATTTTGCCTATGCGTTGCGCTGATGGCATCACACAGCTGGGTTCTTTATCGTGTCACACCTACTGTGTCACTCGTTTATTTTGTTCCCATCCGAGAGAACCGTGACTTCCATTTTGTAATGCCAAGTATTTGGCGAAAGAACAGTCACTACCCACTTTCAAGTCTTGGGTCAGACCCGGTCGGGATTTGAACCCACGACCTCCCACTTACGGAGCAAGCACTCTGATTTAAATGAAGAAACCAGTGATATACTTTGGAGGATACAACACGATATTGCTTATATAAAGGTACATTCAAACTATGATACATCGTAGGTACATAGTTCACAGCAATACCACCTAAATTTACCGATGTTAATGGAGAGCGACCAACCCTAACTGACAGATATAGATATGTTTATCGTTTAATTTCCAATCTTACACCTACGTCTAGACAACTGCTGCAATTTTTCGTCACGACCGGACAGTTTATCTACGTCATTACTCTTATCAGAAGCCCATTTATAGCACTGCTGTCCTTGTTTAAACACTTTTAAGTTGATACAACACGGGAGTGACCTGAGGAGGAATGTTTTTTGGTTACCGTATGGTATTTTTGCAAACCACGATAACGACAATATTTCGAAAATAAATAACATTATTTAAACATTTTAAATTTATACATTACGGGAGTGTCCAGCCTCAGATGTCATTTCGGATGGCTCGTTCATGTTATTTTATATATATAATGAAAATGACAATATTATAAAAATCAATTAAAATATTTTCGGCATATCAACGAGGTTCGCGATGCATGGGTGGTTTTGGTGTTTTCAAAGTCGAATAAATTTTGAATTTATTTTTTATATGAATAAGCGTTATTTAATTTGATGTAAGAAATCTTTGTTACATGAATGGGTGTACTTATTTTTCAGAACATTTGTCATAATGATAAAAATAGTATAATTTTTTGTGAAAAAACACCGACATACCGGGCGCCTATTACCGTTATGTTCATATTCCACTCATAACAATTAGATTTGAAGATACCAAAGGTCGGTATTTCCGCCAGATACTTCGAGTTTCTCTGCTATTTTAAAGCTAATCACTTGATAAAAATGAAAGAATTTTAATTGAAAGTAATGCACAATTGCAGTCAACAAATATTCACTTTCGTGAACACTTTATCTTTGCAAGTTCCGTGGACTCGCTTACGGATCAAAGTGCCTCTCAGCGTCTAGGTTCAAACTCAACCCGGGGCTGAGAGTGAAAATTTGACATATCACTTGCTGAAGCTTAGAAGTTTTCTACGGACATTGCACTTTATTCAAACCATTCAAGGACTGTCTGCTTCAACATAAGTGAAAAAATATTGAGGCGTTAAACACCATTTCTCTACTCAACTATTTTTAATATTCGATATATCATTATGATTTGTATAAATAAATTATCACAGCGTCATTATTGTATTACATATTATCGTTTCGAAACATCGCCAGGTCAAAATGTAACATCTTGGCTTATTGAAATCCCCTCAGATCGGCTTTGATAATTGTAATAAGTAGAGCTTCCAGAAAAACTTTTAAAGTCATTACGTCATATGCAAAGTTTTTAATCTTATAAAATAAAATATTCCAAAATTTAACTGCATATGCAATTTTTTTAAATTTCATTTTGTAAAAACTATATCCTGGATCTGTAAACTAGCGCCTAATTGTGTTTTTACGTTGTATAGAGACCACTGTGCTTAGAATCAGTGTAAACGGACTTCATCTTTAAAGCTTAAAACATTTAAAAATTCATATGTCATTTTGTAACTTACATCATTGATATAATTTATACTATTGCAAACGACAGTTTCACATATCTTTGTCTTTTCCAATTTCTACATTTTAAGGGTTTAACTATTCTGAACTTGCTTTTGAATCAATTTTCATATTTTTACAGTAAGATCTTTACATAGATCTTACAATTTTAACGCCCCCGCTCTATAATAAAAAAATCAAAACACTTAAGTTGATCAGAGCTGAAAAAAAGTTTGCTTAAAATTAAACTGAGTTCATCTTGTGATAAAAACAACGAATTGGACAGAAGTTATGGAAGTACAAGACCAAAAATAGAAATAATTCTGTCTATCAAGAACAACGGCATTACACCAAGCTCAAGAATAAACCCTGGACCATTTTAATAATAAATATATAAATAAATAATAATAAATAAAACTTATAATTTAATAATAGATAAATAAATAAATAGATAGATAGATAGATAAATAAATTTATAAAATTGTTTAATCATAGACCATGATGCCAAAATTACATAAATCAAGGCACTGTCAACTGGTAGACCAAATTATTCAGTGTGTTGATCCTAACAACGAGAATGTAAGAAGTTTTAATTCAGTAAAAAGCTTCCCCTTTGTTGGCCTCAAACAAAAGTATTTTATTATCTATTCATGTTTAAATGCAATAAATTTACAATAAATTTTAATTTAATAATGTGAGAATAAAATGATTTACGTACTATTGACAATAAATTCCTAAAACTTACCGAGTTACTTAATATTAAGCCTTTAAAAATGTCGTTTTCTTTTCACTTCTATTTACTTAGTTCTTCTCATATAAGAATAAAAGCCATCTGAAAGCTCACAAATAAAACAAAACAACAAGTGATTAGTTAATACACACCATCTTAATCAAGGTAAAACTTTATTATTTTTTATTTTAGTTTTTTTTTAAATGGTGAAATTTGAAAATAATACTTATATGAAATAGGTACAAATTTTGAATATTCATTTCAAACAAACCGTTCCTTTTTATTCATTATATTTGGAATACTAAATAAATAAAAATGCACAAATAAATGTTCTGTATAAAATTGCATGCTTAATTCTGAATTTTATTGAACAAAAATTAATATGGAATATTTCAATTTGCTTTTTTCTTTAATATTTTATTATCAGAAAAATTATATGGAAAATGTTTTCTGATGTTGTATCTTTTAAAAATTAATTTTGAATTTTGTTAAAAAATTAAATAATTACATGAGAATTTTTAAATATTAATTGCAGTCACATCTTGATATATCAAATAGACAACTTGCGCATTTCTTCAATCATTCTAATCTATATTTATAATTGTTACTATTATTCACAAAAGCTTCCTTAATTATTCATTCAATAGAAACAAATTGAACTTTCTTCTAAAAAGTAATTACTTTCATTTTAATTATAATTGATACACAATTTTGATGAAAGACATTTCATTTCAATGTTTTTTTTAATCTAAAATATAAATTTATTGAAGGTTTTATTATATTATTATTATTATTATTATTATTATTATTATTATTATTATTATTATTAATCAGATCAGTAATTATTTCTACAATTACATTTTGCATATGTGGAAACTTGTCAAATAAATTAAATCAGTTAATATTCAACTTCGGGTTTTCCAGTGTTCTCAACTATTAAAAAATGTGAGTGAATTATCTTAACTGTGGCCTACAGAACCATTCTGATCTACTGTTAATACTTTTGGTAAATTTGAACCGGAAATATATATATATACACACATATATATATATATATATATATATATATATATATATATATATATATATATATATATATATATATATATATATATATTACGTTTTACGTGTTTAAGCAAAATTGTGGGGCATTTGATGCCGTAAGAAATAGTTGCAGGATGAATGCGTGTACTTTCATTATACTTTCATCATAGATAAATTAGCTTGCTCTCTTCGCGGATAGCTGAAAAATAGCTGACACGACGTTAAACAACAGAACAACTTGCAGCTGGTTGGTTGTGTCCGCCATTGATTTGTTCTAACATTATCAATCATTGTACAAAGGGAATACCAAATCCTTTCAATGATTAAATTTGAGCTCCGCCAACATGCGAGGAATTCACATAAAAATGATAGTTATCTCCCTGTAATAAATTAAACATTATTTTTTTTAATGTTTTACACTTTGGAACTTTAATCATTTTTGGGGTTGGTTTCGATTAATTGTGTTTTCAATTCACTCACATCAAAGATGTCAGTTAAGAAATGGGGTACCCGTAGAAAAAAAAATGAGCTTCTGCAAGCGAACTGACAAACATTTTCACCGGTGAAAATATATGTATTTCACTCCAAATTCCTTCACGTACAATGTAGAGTTTTTTAATTAGAGTTACTCCCCTTTTTTTTATTGCGAATGGGTGCCCTGTACTGGTTTCTCGTCACACTTCGGTGTCGCAGGTTTTTCCGAATTGCGTCAACCATTAGACGAGCGAATAACAGTGTACCTTGTCAACGTCTGGTCAAAAGCAAAACAACGGCCACATCTGACGTTGACGGCGCAATCCATTGCTTTAATTAACCAAACATGTCAGATATAAAAACAATTCAAACAGTGATATAAAATAGATAGAACATTTAACAGTGAAGTATGAATATGAAATTTATTTTGCCGAGTGAAGTGAGAAAATCAATATTTTCTCTCGACGACATGCGTTTATCTTGCCTTATCTCTCAGTAATATTAAATTTATTAGTGTATTATGCCCTTTATTGCTACCAGGGTCTTTGGTGTCGCGCTCAGATTACATTGTCTATCAAGGCTAAGGTTCAAATTCATACAGGCAAACCTTAGTGTGAGAAAGTTTGTCAATTCCCTTTGCCGAATTCGAAGTCTTTTGCCGGACACTCCGGGTTTCCTCCTGAACCGACCGTCTAAATATATGTCTAGAATTGGAACGTAAAAACCCATAAATCTATTAATCTTCCATTGCAAAATGTAATGGAAATATTGAAGAAAACGTCTCATTCCTAAATGAAACAATATTAACAAATTCCGGTTTTATTGGAGGTGTTTATCGCGTAACTCGGTGACGATGAAATCAGCGAAAGAAAAGATATTCTCTATCTTTCTTAGTTGTTGCATTGTTCTTAGTTTAAACAATGTTTTATTGAGTTAAATATAATACATTTAACACGATTACAAATAGTAAATGCATAAGATTCTGGAACTAGAGAATATCTCTAATATTAACCAGTCTCCTATATCTAAAAAATTAAACATCTAATGCATTGTTCTTGTTAGATTCATTCCAAAAGCTCTTTTAATTTTGAAATTCCTATGTAGTAAAGAATCATTTACAGAATTCATGACTTGGGTTCGATGTGTGAAATGGTGTTTTACATCACAGTAAATAATATTCAGCCCAGGCTGATAAAGAAAAGATCAGTTCTAGAACGGTAGAAGGAACGAGGCTGCTACTAGAAAAACAACGGCAAGCGAACTAACATTTTGTTGTTGTTGCTATTGGAGCATAATGAAGAGACCACATAAAAAACCTCAAATACTGACATGTTTTTCTCTGAATCACTGCTCTTAACAATGAAAATTTTAAACTCATCTTGACAATAGAGAAATCAGGAACACCATAAGGGATAATAAGGGGAAAAAAGACTAAATAATTCATTCTACGAATTAAAACGAATTATAAAACTCCCGACCTTGGACCAGCATCAATGTTATGAAGGTGAAAATGGTTCTGTGTTGTAGTTCGAGTACATCTAAAAGTATCCACCAAGTTTTTTGTTTTCTATTTCAGAATGTCAAACTGGACTGTTATAATTGTTGTCTGTTCATGCTTCTCGGTAATTACACGTGGTCTACCAACTTACAAAGATACAAAATTAATCCATTTTTTACCAGCATACGACAGTGAAAAATTTAAGGAGGTTGCTGTAATCAACAAAGTAGACGGTGACAGTGAAACGTTTTTGGACCGACTTGCGCCATACCGTAATAGGTCAATCAAAAGGTCATCTGTGGAACGGTCATCAAAGCGGAGTAAAAGACAATCTGGAAATATAATGGTCAGCTGTGCTACTCAGAAGTGTGTTGATATGATGAAAGAATTTCTCAAACATCAAAAAGAGCAAAATGGACAGCAGATCTTACTCGGAGGAAGATGGGGATAGAATGTTAATTAAATGGCAGAACATACTACAATAGGCTTACTTGGACGAATCGAAATAATTAAAACCTATTTAGATGAAAAAGAAAATAACAACAGTGGTTGTTATGACAATTACTAAACATTGCTTTATGTATGTACAAATATAAATATTAATTTGAATTTAATTATCACATTATATGAAAATATTTATGAAAAATGAAAAAAATAAGTATCAAAATATTTTCAGCTTTAAGCCTTCGACAAGACGCAGTTGGAATATAAGTCTCATTTAAAAAGAAATGCTTTTAAGTATACAAACAATGGTTTTAATTTTATTTATGAAACTAATATATCTTTGATTAAATCGATATTTATGTTTAAAATATTGGAAAAATGTTCCTTATCAACAATAAAAATTGAAGTTTCGGAAAATGTTTGAAGTATGAAGTACAATTTTACATCTAACGCATCCTATAGAGTTACAACAATTCCCTTGACCGTATTTAACAAGGATCTGTCAGTGGTCGAGTGGTCCTAGGCGCGTGCCTATACGCATTACAGTGGCTCTTATCGCCTAGGTTCGAATCCCCCAAGGGACAGATCCTAGTGTGGGTAAGTTTGTCAGTTCGCTTATCGAAGGTGGGTGGTTTTCTTCGGGCACTTTGGTTTCCTCTCCTTTACTTTAACTGACTGTCTCGAAATAGTGAAAGAATCTTGACTGCGTAAAACCTAATCACTCCACTACAATCCTCTTCTATACAACATGCTTTAGCGTATTTCTGGTGCTGTTCTGTTCTGCCATTAATAAATTAATCAGCTTGGTATTAAGATGTTTTGTTATCCATATAAGCGAAAGAATCCTGACTGGGGCGTAAAACACAATTACTCTACTATACCAAGCCTTGGCGTACTTCAAATGCTCTTACTTGAAACATTTCTTTTTCACCCATAATCAATTATTAAGTTTAGTGTTAAGATGTTATGTTATCAATAACAGTATTGCTCAACTTGCATGGCTAGGGGGCATCTTCTAACTTGCTATAAGGTGTATTAAACATTTCATAATGATATAAAACACGAACATACCAGTCTTTGTCCAAATCACAATACCCCCCCCCCCCAAAAAAAAAAAAAAAATAATAATAATAATAATAAAAAAATAATAATAATAATAATAAAAATTTGAAAGATGGCAAATTTAGTTATACACGTAAATAATACATATTAGATGAATATCTAATAAAGCCAAGATTGGGAGCTGTTTCTAGTTACATACAATAATCTTCAAATCTGGTTCATAATTAAAAAAAAAAAAACATTAAGAAGCTTTGCATTTTTATGTCTTGTTTTTATTTAAAAAATACGGATTCAAATTGTCATTCTCGAACTTAAATTTTTGATGCATTTTCAAGTATTAAGAAGACAAAAAATAAGAGATTCACGAAAAAAAATTATCAATTAGTTACAAAATATCGTCTCTGTAATTATGAACCAATCACGGCATTGTCCCTGTTTGAGAAAGATAGCCTGGTCTCAACATGGATTGTAATATCCTCATTTTTTCATAACATTCCTTTGTTGTACAGTATACCTGTATCATGTTTCTATTTGTTCGTCTTAAGTCTTGTTTTCGTACGCCTTGTTTGTCAATGTTTGTTCTTAAAGGCGTTTTGGTTACTAAATATGGAATAGGTGTGGGCGTATCCATTACACGTTGACTGTTTACCTGCGATTCTTCAGCAAACAATGTCTTTCGTCTTAAGTTTACTTTTTCCGATTCAACGTCATTTTGTGATAAATTTGTTTGTGAACCCTTTGAATCTTCTTTTACTGCCTGATCTATATTTATTTCTGAACGCCATTCTGTAGGATAATTCATGTGCGAGTTTTCATTGACCAATTTCGTTTCTTTTACGGCTTGAATTTTACGTAAGTCGTTTTCCATTATGGGATTTATAATCTCTATTTCCGTTTCCTCTTCAGGTCCTTTTGATTCCGTTATATGATAAGGTACTGGATTTCTGCCATACACTTCTTTGTACCATTTTATTATTGGACGATCAAACAAAGGAACACATTCTAGAGTCAATAATTGATAACTTATCACTACAATTAATATTAAAGTGTTTCTGTGCATTTCTGAAATAAATAAAATAAGAATAAAGTATGTTTGTTATAATTCAACATGCTCTTGTTAATGTGTAAAACCCATGCAGTATATAATATGTTTCCAGTCAAGTCACTTGGAAGGACACTTAAACAATAACCAGAGCATGGGGATGCTTTTAAAGTTTTGTTCAATCTAGTGGCTTTTCAAAAATGAAAAAATTATAATAAGTGGTTAATTTTTGTCTTATAAATTTTGTAAAAAATGAGCAGCCACTAGACATTATTTCCGATTGTTGTCCTGATGTAAAATAAGACAAATTTTTCATTTCGCATGTCAGGCTCTCCAATTACCAGAACACATTATAGGAATCTGGCTATGAATATCGGTGCAGGTCCAAATTTTTCCCCAGTAGTCTCAATTTTAATCTCTTCATGTTTTGTTGTTTTTAGCATGAACCTATATTGTGTCGAGTTCTTGCTTGCTAAGTCAGTTGAGTTTTTGCTATTATAAATTTAGTCAAGTTCAAACTAGGGAAGAATATGGTAGATTCTAAAGATGCATCAACCTTTGTTTTTGCGCTTCCATTTACTTACAAAAGTTTTTAACGTTTAGTTTTAAAAAAAAAAAAAATTTTACATACTGTATTTTGTCAACACATATTAATTTTAAAGCATTGGTTGAACAAGATAAATGCTTTAAACCCCATACCAGCTGACCAACGTTCCAAACTGCAAATGCAGTTTTCTTTTAGATGTGTTCGGTGCTTTTATCCATAAAATATATTTAAAAAATTCGATTGTAATTAAACCAATCTTTGCATTATTATTTTCTCGAGCAAAAGATGATGTGCCCCAATGTAAACGCCATACCATTTAATAAGGTTTAACAGAACATGTCTGAATTTATATAACAGTTTCTATTTGCAATTGAAAAAAAATTAAAGGCTTACTAATTAACTTCTTTGGTGAATTAATTTTTTTATGGCCTCAAAGGATGAAATAATAGAAGTAAAAAAACTGCAAGCTCAATTTTGATCAAAAATGTCTTCATAATACACAAAGCGCGTACTTTAAACACAAGATGTGCTAAAACGATAAAACTGATACTGAATTTAAATGATAATTTTACTACAGTAACACGATTGACACACTTAAGTCAGGAAATTTCTTAATTTGAATGGCCTTATGCTTTATAATGCTTTACGTTGTTCATACTCGGATAAAATAAATGCGTATTCATTAAAATAATATGTCAGGGTATGCTATAAAAATCTCTTTTGTAACTTCACGTTGATTAATTTCTATATAATGTAATATTTTGTTAATGGAGACTGGTTTACATAAAAGTCTTACTCTTGTTCCGGAATTCCTTATTTGTGAATATTGAAATTTGCATGTCAATACGATTATTTTATTGAAATAAATTCTGTTTAAACTAAAATTTTCTCAAAATGTTTTACGCAATCGCATATTTTGTAAACTTAAAACTTTGGTTTAAAAAGTCGAAATTTCTTCAGAGAAAATGTTATGCTTACTAGAGAAAAAAATGAGTAAAATTTTGTATAAAAATAAAATATATTTAAAAAATAACTGACTTTAAATGACAAATTGCAAAGAATACATGCTATAGTTCGCCGATCCGAATTGGTGTTAATAATTTGTAGATGTTTCGAATTTAAGATATGTTATATGATATGAAATAATTTTAAGTTAGACGTCCATTCCCAACCATCCAAGTTATGTTATAACCACTTGTCTTTAAACGAGCACATTTGAAATAAAAACAAGCATTGTTCTATTGGTGAATCAAACAATTGCTAAATGTATATGTAATACATAAAATAAAAATGAAAAACATAATTTATTTATTGAATATTAATTGAATTATTTATTCAGTGTTTAATTTAAAAAACAATAATACGTAAATGTGGGGTGAATATTGATTATTTTTTTTTATATATAAAATTTGAAAAAAAAATTTCAAAAAAAAATTAGAAATAAAAATATCCAAATAAAATCGAAACTATTTACGCACATCATTTAAAAAATACATTGTATTACACGTATAAAATAACAACAAATTATTTATTCATAATTCGGTATATATACCATGCATTTTCGATCATGTCCTATATTATTCTTATATCTATTTAAAATGCAGAAAGAAGAAGCTCAAATTAATTGATATAGAAAAAATTCTGAAATATAAGATTAACAAAACGTGTCACAAAAATATTAATCAAATTCTTTATCATCTAGATATATCCAAACCTGGGATAGTAAAATTTCTGATTTATATTATTTTAGTTCACAAATTATTTTTAGAAATATGTATTCTTGAAAATTTTAAATATTATCTTGACAATTTTGAAATTTTAAAATTCTTGACAATTACCTGATATTTTTCTTAATTTTCTGCCAAAATGATTCCTGTATCTGAAATTGAAATGAATGAATAAAGATTGAAAATTGCCTTTTATAAAATTAGTCGGATGTTTTTGGTGCCGGTTTGTTATTTTTATTTAATCTCTGTGCTTTAGTATGTTTTTTCCTCCCTTGATTTTCGTATAAACTTGCCAATCAAAGTAAAATTAACTCGGGACCTAATGTATACAAACATTGGACAACTTAGGAATGACAGATTTTATTTCTGTGTGTATAATCTGCAGAAATTTATAAACATATCTAATTTTAACTTATTAGGTGACAAAATTAAACAATTCATTTCAGGGACCATCTCATAAACATATTATTAACCTTTTAACATCAATAACAATTTTATCAACTTTAAAACCAATCATGGGTTCTTGAATTTTTTTTAACAAAAAATTGAAACAGAAACTGCAAAAATAGTGTTTTCCTTAACAAGCACCTAGACGCATCTAGCATCGCTAATACGAACAGCTCTTTATAGTTATCTCCAGGCGGGACAGGAACCATTAGAAAAGACGCAGTGCAACGATAGTATTTTTTCATGTAAAAATTGAAATAAGTTTTTTGATCAACTATTGTTTAAGAAATAATTTTCTTTCGAAGAAGAAGTTCCTGTCATTATTATTTTAAACGTTTGTGTTGTCTTAATACGGATATACTTACGCGTGCAACGGCCACTTTTCAGCATACGTTCATCCGTGCGCATATTTGGCGAGTCTTTGATGTAATGAACTAATGACATCATAACCAAAATGCAGTTTGCATGCAGTGTATTTTGTTATTAATAATTATAATAATAATAATTTATTTGTTGTATGAATAGTCCATCCTGTGTGTCTTTTTTTAAAATTGGCACTGAATAATGCACTGTATATGGATAGAAATAGTGCAAGAGATTGTTATTCAAAATATTATAGCAAACACTTCCAAAAATACGAAATTACATTTTAATTGTGCATGTGTATGGCCAAGTAATTGTAGATTAGGATGCCGAGGTCTTTCGAAAGTATCTGTTTGGCAATGCTTATTCCAGCTCAGCTGCTAAATGAATGAAAACCAAAGTAAAAACCCGATGTGTACCTTGAGATGGTTTGGAGTGCAATAAGTCTTGTAGTTCTGGTCGCTTCATACCATTTACATCAGGAAAAGTAATGGTCTGGCAAAACAAAGGACTGGAGACAATACAATTTTTAATTTTTTCACATACATATTTTGAAATTACCCACATCTAGTTTGAGACACATAAGCTTCAGTAAGCTACTTTGTCCTCCAAATCGTCATTAACTCATTCTATTTTTGGTTTCGTACATCCTAATTCGTGCGATATTTACGTTCAAAAATAACTCTACAATTATTTTCCTATATTTTATAACAGGACCAGAGTCGTACATTGTTTTGTTGGTATATAAACGAAATTATATCGTAGTTGGTCAACGGCCCAGTTATAGGCATGACACAGATAAATTGTAATATACAAACCGGAGAATGTTAATGAGAGTATTTAAATTTTATTTCTCAATCGGATAATATTCAAT
This sequence comes from Tegillarca granosa, assembly GCA_029721355.1. Taxonomy (NCBI): domain Eukaryota; kingdom Metazoa; phylum Mollusca; class Bivalvia; order Arcoida; family Arcidae; genus Tegillarca; species Tegillarca granosa. The sequence goes on along the minus strand of CM056609.1, from coordinate 27,196,196 downwards.
GGAAAATTAATTTTTTTGCCCAGGTTCAAATTTTTTAAAATGTATCGAAGTATTTAGGTCTGTGATGTTTGAGGAAACCGGAATAACTCGCTGAAAAAACAGATCTTTGACAGAAATGGATTTTTTTTCTTACAGTAGGATCTATGCGGTTACTAAGTGAACTAATGCGCGCGTTTTTGGATTACAACGCCTTTACAGCCTGTTTGAACCTCATTCAGGTATATCTTGTGCGTAAATTTGTCAGTTCGTTTCTGACAGTCTGAAAGCCAGTGTTTTTTTTTTTTCGGGTATTCCACCCCCCCCCCCCCCCCACCTTTCTAAGAACTAAGTCAATAATTATAAACAAATGGTATATAAAAGTAGAAAAAATCTTGACCGAAGCCTGAAACACCATTAATTTTTTCATTCTTTATTCGTTTATATATATATTATATGGTACACCGACAATATCGTGCTTATTTACATCGTTGCTCTCTATATGAATAAAATATAGAAGAAAAATGTGCTGGATAGTTTAGCAAATATAGCAATTTTCAAAATGTCATGCAAAAATCCTTTGTCCTAAACTACCAATTCATTTATTTTATAATTTTCTATATTAAATAGCCTTAAAAATATAATTTTGAGTTATTGTTATTATTATTATTATTATTATTTTTTATTCAGAATTTTTGTCATGTATTTGGCATTAAAAGTCATAGAATATGACCTTATAAAATAAGGTCCCATATCATAGTCGATCAAGAACCCTCTTTGAACATTGCAATCAGCACAAAGCTTCTAACGTCTCAATATACGTGAAAAAACTAAAGTGACCATTAAATAATGTTTCAACCATGCAAACAAGGGGTAAAGTATTTAAAAAAGTTAGTAACTGCCGAGAATCTGGCCAAAATAGCTAAATCGATCGGAAGAATAAGTATTGTTGGAGCGAATTATTATTGTTATTATTTTTGTTATTATTTACGCCTATGTGGTTTGACATTTCTAATTTCAACAAATAACAAGAAGAAAAACAGCAATTTGCAGAATCTCGGCAATAAAAGAATTTTTTTCTGAAAATATTTAAATATCAGTATACGCTTATGGACTTCGCAGAAAACGCTCAAAATAGAGCGTAAATCGTGTTATTATAACTTAGTAATTTAGAAAACCATCCCTAATGAGTAGGTGTTATCTGTCGATAGTTTATAAGATTTAAAACACAAACACGCTAATCCAGTACCAACTTTGATGACTTGAAATCCCTCGAAGTAAAGATTGAAGTAACAAAGATAACAGAATCTTAACTAGGCTATTATTACTAATATTTTTTCATTTTATTGCCCTGTTGGCTTCGGTCGAATCTCACTCAAAAAGATTTTATGTGTGAGAAAGTTTGTCTGTTCGATTTTCCAAAATCGATGGTTTCTCTAAACGAATAATCTGGTTTACTCTACCATTCTAAAATGCTCACTCAAAATGACTGAAAATAATCTTGACTCAAGCGTAAAACAGCATTCCTCTACTTTACTTCCATTTTATATATAGATCGGTAAGATACATCCTGTCACAGAATTCAACATAAAAGCTGTGTTTACCGATAGTTTTATTAAGCACATGTATTGAATAAAGCAGTATGCATAGAGTCTGTTTATGTTATTTCCCAGTGGTCCAAATATTAATCCGATACAAAGTCACCGAGGCTTTAACACGTAGTTTTGGGCGGGGTCAGACGTCAAATGTTTATTTTGAATGACAGGGGACGACCCATTTTTCTAAGAAGGTGCACCAGCAGTGCATTTCCAAACCGTTTTCAAAATTCCATGAAAATGTGAGTCGGATATAAAATTATTTTTAATAAATATTGTAAATATAAGAAATAAAGTTATTTTCCAATGTCTTTATGAACTTGTAAAGTATAATGGGCTGTCTAAAATTGCATAAAAGACCCCGCCCACATGTAACTAACATTTGACATCTGACCCCGCCCACTGATCAATCTAGATATGAATAATTTATTAAATTTGATAAAACAACAAATGTGAATTACATTTTCAAGTGAAAATTGAATGAACAATTATTAAAAGATGAATTTGTCAAAATAAGTGGATTAAAAATTCCATTTGTCAATTTAAAAAACGCTTTCCCGCATTCCGCGGTTAAAAGTCTATGGCGTCACTGTTCGCACGTGGAGCATTGTCTTTATGAAGTTGCAAAGTATAGTCGACGTCAAATACTTTATTGAAACAAAAATAATGTAATTGTAAATATTAATCCCTAGTTAATCGTATTCGCCAGTGTACCACGTGATCAAGATCTCTTAACGTTTGTGCGGAATGAAATGGATAACGTCTACGTCAAATATTCCCGAAAAAACGTCGTTGTTACGGGAAAACGTAACTTTATGCGATTCCGTTGTCAATAGAAATAATTGTCCTGCACAAACGCTATGAGGTATCATGTGATACACTGGCGAATTCCATTATTTTTCAATCATTATTTACTTAATCATTGAGTTGTTTAAAATGTTAAAATTTAAAAGGCTTTAGTGATATCTCCAAATACGAACATAATAATGAAAAATAAAGACATTGTCAATTAAAACAAGTTTTTGTTTAAAGATAATCATGCTTCCATTTATAACGGTATCTCACAGATAAATGGTCTAATGCCATCACAATTTGAATCTAGCAAGTCATATTGAGCTGTTGATTCGGCAGCAAGACAAGCACAATCAGCATTATACCTTCTATCATCTGTAAATGTCGAATCATAGTTGTTTACCTGGAAACTAATATTCAAACTTTGTGAGAAGTACTCGCCATTACTAAATACCCAAGAACCTTCCACCAAGATGTCGGTAATACCAATCCAGTGACATTTGCTGGCAACTTAAACCAAATAGAAAGAAAAAATAACAACAATGGATTCATAAAATGGTGTTAAAAGCATGTGTATGGTGGCCTATTTCCGACACCGACAAAATTTAAGTCGACACAAAATTATCTCAACTTGTCGATTTAATATCGTGACAAGTCAAGATAATAATATCATGAAAAGTTCTGATACCAAAATAAAAAGTTGAGATAAATAACACGGCATGCCGCGATAAAAATAAGTCGCGATATCGAGATAAATATCACAACTGCCTAACATAAGTATACGGCATGTCATGTTATTTATCTCGACTTTTCATTTGGGTAACTCAACTTTTCATGATATTATCTCGACTTCTCAAGACTTCTTAAGTCGACAAGTTGAGATAATTTTATGTCGACTAAAATCATGTCGGTGTGAGAAATAAGCCACCATACATGTGTTAAAAACAAGAGCTAAATATATACTAATTAAAAATACCTCTTAATTTTCATGTTTCATATGTGCACATTTCGGAAATTAGCGGAGTAATTATATATGATAAATATTGATAAGGGTTAAATAAGTTGCGTCTAGAAATGACTATTTCAGTATTGCCGTCATTAAATGACGTCTAATAACAGGTAACGAATTTTTAAAGTATTGCTTTTATAAATAGAGAATAAAGCATGGTTAATTCCATATTGCATGCCATATCAGCCCGAGACTCCAATATCAGCCCTCAGTCTGATATTTGAGTCTTGGGCTGATATGGCATGTAATATAGAATTAACCATGCTTTGTTCTTTTTATCATAAATTTGAAGTTTTTTATATATGGTATCAATTATAAAAAATTGTCAGCACATATAAGTGTAATGGAATTCGCCAGTGTATCACGTGATACCTCATAGCGTTTATGCGGGACAATTATTTCTATTGACTACGGAATCGCATTAGGTTACGTTTTCTCGTAATAACCACGTTTCTTCGGAAAAAATTGATGTAGACGTTATCCATTTCATTCCGCACAAACTTTAAGAGGTTTTGGTCACGTGGTACACTGGCGAATTCCATTCAGATGTTGTTTTCCTTACGGTGTTTGGGTTTTTCATAGACTTTACAAAATTTCTTGTAGCTCCCTTTGCATTTCTACTTTCTATCAAATAATCTAACTGCAATATATTGGACGCAAGTTCGTCCATAATTTGGTCCCCGACTGGACATTGACGACATGGTTATGATCGTCTGCATCAAACCGGAAGAACACAGAGAACTTCCGGATACTGATAGCCGAGGGGATCCGAAAAGGGGTGTGATATTGGGTGCGATAAAGGGGGTATGATAAAGGGGGTGCGATATTGGTGGTGCGATATTAATTTGTAGTTTGCATCAATAAAATATAATAATAAAGACAACGCTTATTTTCCTGATGAACTAATTCAAACAAGTGTGATGACTGCGCGTTCGCAACTTTAACAAGTCGGAAACATTTGTCTGTACATGTGGTCAAGTTTAACTGAATCAGAACACGTGATTGTACGTTATTTGTTACATGTCATTACCCATAACAAAAAGCATTTTCGTCCATTTTTATCGATTAAATGGATTCCGGTTTTAAAACACAAATAGCATAAACAACAACTAACCTGTTCTTATGAATCGTATAAAGTTTGAAAACGTCCAACAAACCTTGATCGAAAATGTTTCGGAAAATCAATGAAACGAAAGAAGAACAGGTAACGCAACCAAATCGGCATGTCTGGCGGACGAAACTCTGACATTAGTCCATTTAGAGGAATTGGTCATAAAGCCGACCTTAATAAAGCTTTAGTATGAATCAATTAAACAATATGTGGTAACGATAATTTATAAGGTCTTAATTTGAAGAAATAAACATAAACGTTGGGGAGGGGGGAGAGAGCACTTACCATGCTTCCTTATAAAATACTTTATAAACTGAGCTCTTTTATAGGTATGTAATGTGACAAGGTTTCCTCCTTGTGTCTGGCATGTTGATTCTGCTTCAATTTGTGACATTTCTAAAGAATACACTTGAAAACATATATTTATTTCTCGGTTATAGATGTAATCAACATATTCACATTCTGAAATAGAAAGAGTTGAGTTGAGTAATGGTGTTTAACGTCCCAGTCAAGAATATTTCAGTTATATTGAGACTCGGCCAGCTTTAGGCGAAAGTGCAGAAATTTTGCCTGTGCATTGCGCTTTTGGCATTATACAGCAGGGTTCTTTATCGTGTCACGCCTACGGTGACACGGGACCTCGTTTATTTTAATTTCCTATCCGAAAGAACCGTGACTTTCATTTCTTAATGCCGAGTGCTTGGGGAAAGAACAGTCACTACCCACTTTCAAGTCTTGGGTCAAACCCGGTCGGGGTTCAAACCCACGACCTCCAACTTACGGAGCGATCACTCTACCGACTGCGCTACCGCGATGGTCTTCAATAGAAAGAATGGTAGCTTTTAGCTTAAACACGTTAAAGTAAAAACAACAAAGAATACAAAACAATAAAGACATTGGACTAGAAATAATGCAAAATCAACAAGTTTTTTTAAGGCCCGAACATTTTCGTTAATTTTAATGGTCTAAAACATTAGCATAAAAAAAAAAGAAAATTAGCTTTTTCTTAAATAATAAAATATATTATAAAATATAGTTTACACTACTGTCACTTCTCCTGTCTTAAACAGCAAACTAAAAAAGGACGTCCATTTTGATCAGAATGCTAGCAGAGTAAACATTTTAAGCTCTTTTAGCATCATTTCTAGACAGTTTTGTGGGGCCTCGATGGTCGAGTGGGCTTAAGCTTATAGATTCAAATCCCAATCGGGCAGATCCAAGTGTTACAAAGCTTGCAGTTCGTTTTCTGAAGGTCAGTCGTTTTCTCCAGACACTTTGGTTTCCTCCACCATCTCAGACTCCTCCGCTTTTAAAGACAGGAAGAATCATGCAATACCTTTGAAAAAGTTAAAATAGAAAAATACGTTTTTCTGATTTTGTTCAGTTGTCGTGAAACGTTCTGTGTTGCTTTGGTTATTATATTATATTATATTATATTATATTATATTATATTATATTATATTATATTATATTATATTATATTATATTATATTATATTATATTATATTATATTATATTATATTATATTATATTATATTATATTATATTATATTATATTATATTATATTATATTATATTATATTATATTATATTATATTATATTATATTATATTATATTATATTATATTATATTATATTATATTATATTATATTATATTATATTATATTATATTATATTATATTATATTATATTATATTATATTATATTATATTATATTATATTATATTCTATTATATTCTATTCTATTCTATTCTATTCTATTCTATTCTATTCTATTCTATTCTATTCTATTCTATTCTATTATTATATTATATTATATTATATTATATTATATTATATTATATTATATTATATTATATTATATTATATCATATCATATCATATCATATCATATCATATCATATCATATTTTATCATATCATATTATATACAAATTTCCATGTTCCATTTTGCAATTTGACCATTTTAGATAGATAAATAATTAAATGAAAAATAAATAAATAAATAAATAAATTTTAGAAAAAATAACAGAAGATATAGCAAAGGCAATTTACTTGTTCTCATTGGGTAATATCTCCATCCAGACGAAAAATACATCGCTATAAAAGGATGTTTGTCTGTTAGCCGATATTGAAACCCATGACATTGTATAGTACCGCTATCTAAATTATAAAACATAGACTGACATCTTATATCTTCTAGACATTTTATCGCACATCCAAACTTGCTGATACTTGAATAATTCGACAGTATTCCTGTGGATGGTATTTGATCCGAATAGTTTGAAACGGTTTTAAAATATAATCCATATTCTTCAACACCTGGAAACATATTTTAATTGAAAATATAAAAAGAATGATAAAATTATTTAAATAATGTTTAAAAAAAGTGTTTGACGAGTCAAAACCATAGATGATAATGTAAACCAATAAGCCCTACAAATCCGGTTTGATTGGAGATGGGAACAACTAGGGAATATTAGTGCTCAAGCTCAATAGAAAACAACTAGACCCCCTAGCCATGTTCTATTTTTAATGATAATGTTTAGTTACCTCAATTGTAAATGTTGAACGTTTTTAAGTAAATTTCTTTGAACTTTAGAAAAATGTAATGACAATTCAAACTAAACTTACTTCTACGAAGTTTAAAAATAAGATCAGTATTGATGAGATGAGATCAGTATAATTATAAAGGTGTGGGATTCCCTGTAAGAGTACCGATAACTGTAAACAGCCTCGAAAAAAGTTCTCAAATGACAAAGATGGAGATGATTAATATATAAAAATACATGTATAGAATAATTACCGTATAATATTTTTCGTTCTAATAAATTGTTTTGCCCTCACAAAAAAATAGCTACAAAAATAAATAAATAAATAAAATAAAGGAAAAACATAATGATAATAATAATAATTAAAATAATAATTAATTTAAATAGTAATAATAATAATAATATTAATTTATTTAATAATAATAACAAATATAACAATTTATTCAATAATGATAAAAAAATAATAATAATAAAAACAATTTATTTAAAATAATAATAATTTAATAATCATTATAATAAGAAGAATAAGAAGAAGAAGAACAACAACAACAACAATTTATTCAATAATAATAATAATAATAATAATATCAATTAATTTAATAATAATAATAATAATAATAATAATAATAATAATAATAATAATAATAATAATAATAATAATAATAATAATAAAACCATTAGAATACATCCTTCAAAAATATTTATGAAAATTAAAAACTCACTTATTGATTTTCGTAATATTGCGCAAAACAACAAAAGGCTGACGAGTAGTACTCTGATCATTGCTGTAGCTTTGTATATGAGGTATATTACAAGGCACCTTCCGTCTGTCTGAAAAATCAGATTGAAACAGGTCTGTATTATGAGTACACGTTCTGAGTTTAAATTTTGTTTAATTAAGCTTAATTGCAAAATAAATATTACTCAAATATTTTAAAAGTTGTTAAATAATACATATTGATCTCTTAAAGTTTTTTTTATTGTAATTATAATTATTCAAAGTTTAGCGATTATTGAATTTATTCTATTTTTTATTTTATTTTATTTCTTTTTCTTTTTGATTATTTGTTATATAAATGCACCAACCTGATTTTATTTTGGATATGTTTTAGTTTAGTTTAGTTTCAACAATATTTTATTCATGAATATATAATTACATATTAGTAAATAAACATATATGGCTCTTACGTAGGATTCGGGAACAAGCCAGATGCTTATATTAACCTGTCTCTATATCTGTAATTTACATTTTTTACCGATGTTGATATATGTAGTTTAAACATGTAAATAAATAATATAAGACAGTGTACCTAAATTTCATAAAACAATAAGTCAGTATACCACAAAATATTAAATAGTAACTGTTTTCGAAACAAGTTATTGTATCAGAAGCGTTTGGTGAGTTCAATATATCTATGAACAGTTGAAAAAAATTCATTGTTTTGTGCGTCGGAAAATAAAACTATGTCACCATTTTACAGCATTAATTGAAAGTGAATAATGTTTTCAGTTATAAATGTAAATGACAATTTATTATTGCTAAAAACACAATATATAAATGTAAAAAATATAGAATTTACGACTAAGAAACAAAACATGTTTATGACAACAGACCACGATACCAATACCACGAAACAATAAAGGTCAATGACAAAACAGCCAAAGACAACATTGCAAATAATAGACAAACACATAAATAAAAAGAATTTATAGCTTATAAGTTTGAAAAGAGGAGTGAATGGAGGAAATACATTTGAGCGGATTTGAAAATGAAGTGATATGAACATTTGATGGACATTTGAGCGGATTATTTTTTAAGCAAATCTTTTCATTCATTCATTCAATATTTATTTCCTCTATTTAAAGATTTATAAGAATGTTGTACAATTCAAATGTTAAGTAATATAAACATACTAACTAAATTATACAAAAAGAAAAAAATATTTATCTAACATATTTACAACATATAAACATTACTTTACATGGTATTTGTTAGAGAATACCACATGAAATTACGGGGAGAAAATATGTCTATGATATAGCTACAGAGCTAACACGAATTAGTCTGGCTGACGGAAGAGGTAAATCTGCTTAAATGTCCATACCATTTTCAAAAATCCGCTCGAAAGGGTTAAAAATGATCCGCTCAAATGTTCAATGATATGCCGCTCAAACGTCCTTTTATATCCGACCAAATTTCCTATCAATCCGCTCAAATGTCTCACGCCGGGAGTGAATGCGCTTTTTCAAACCAATTATCTGACCTACATTAAAACAATAAGCAACAATTACACAAGTACATAAGAAAACTTATAAGTAAGCAAACAATCAACCTTTTTGTGTACCAGTAATCCGTTTTGTGTACAAGTAATCCTTTTGTGTACCAGTAATCCTTTTTGTGTACCAGTAATCCTTTTGTGTACCAGTAATCTTTTTTGTGTACCAGTAATCCTTTTTGTGTACCAGTAATCCTTTTTGGGGCCCAGTAATCCTTTTTGTGTACCAGTAATCCTTTTTGGGGCCCAGTAATCCTTTTGTGTACCAGTAATCCATTTTGTGTACCAGTAATCCTTTTGTGTACCAGTAATCCTTTTTGTGTCCCAGTAATCCTTTTTGTGTACCAGTAATCCTTTTGTGTACCAGTAATCCTTTTGTGTACCAGTAATCTTTTTTGTGTACCAGTAATCCTTTTTGTGTACCAGTAATCCTTTTTGTGTACCAGTAATCCCTTTTGTGTACCAGTAATCCTTTTGTGTACCAGTAATCCTTTTTGTGTCCCAGTAATCCTTTTGTGTACCAGTAATCCTTTTTGTGTCCCAGTAATCCTTTTTGTGTACCAGTAATCCTTTTTGTGTACCAGTAATCCTTTTTGTGTCCCAATAATCCTTTTGTGTACCAGTAATCCTTTTTGTGATACCAGTAATCCTTTTTGTGTACCAGTAATCCTTTTTGTGTCCCAGTAATCCTTTTGTGTACCAGTAATCCTTTTATGTACCAGTAATCCTTTTTGTGTACCAGTAATCCTTTTGTGTACCAGTAATCCTTTTGTGTACCAGTTATCTTTTTGTGTACCAGTAATCCTTTTGTGTACCAGTAATCCTTTTGTGTACTTGTAATCCTTTTGTGTACCAGTAATCCTTTTTGTGTCCCAGTAATCCTTTTGTGTACCAGTAATCACTTTATGTACCAGTAATCCTTTTTGTGTACCAGTAATCCTTTTGTGTACCAGTAATCCTTTTGTGTACCAGTAATTTCTTTGTGTACCAGTAATCCTTTTGTGTACCAGTAATCCTTTTGTGTACCAGTAATTTCTTTGTGTACCAGTAATCCTTTTGTGTACCAGTTATCTTTTTGTGTACCAGTTATCTTTTTGTGTACCAGTAATCCTTTTGTGTACTTGTAATCCTTTTGTGTACCAGTAATCCTTTTTGTGTACCAGTAATCCTTTAAATTTGACACAAGATTTAGTAATAAAATAAAATAAATGATGTTTTTTTTTTAAATATTTATTATTTGATATTATAATTCATATGCATTTTCATAATATTTTAGATTTACTTTATATTATATATATATATATATATTTTTTTTTTTACATAAATACATTTAAATTGGATAATATACGGCTAAAAAGCAGTTCACCGTAGCTCAGTACATGATGCCAGGGTTTTTCTACCTCAAAGACAGGTTAAATATTAAAATACCTATTTTTAGGTGCCATATTTACATATTTCACATGTAAAGCTAGATTGAAACAAGAGCGGATACCGGTATTTATTAGCTCACCTGAGCTGAAAGCTCAGATGAGCTATTGCGATGGTTCATCGTCCGTCGTCTGTCGTGCGTCGTGCGTTAACTTTTTACATTTAAATCTTCTTCTAAAAAACCACTGGGCCAAATTTAATGAAACTTGGTAACCATCATGCCTGGGTGAAGAACTTTCGGATTTGCACAAATGAAGGAGTTATGTCCCCTTGGGGCCCAATAAGGGGGGGAAGAGTGAAAAACTTTGAAAATCTTCTCCTCTGAATCTACAAGAGATATACCTAAGTTATTTCATTTATAACATCCTTAGGTCATCTTTTTTTCAGATTTGCACAAATGGTAGCCATGGAACTCAAAATGGGGAAATTGTAAGGCACTGAGTGGGGACATTGCTAAAAATTATATATTTGTCACTATATCTTGAAAACTATTAACTTTTTGTACAGGCATGTATATTAGAATGTTGTAGATATTGACATGACAATCATTTTGATATATGGATCAAGGTCATATGTTGAAAGGTCAAGGTCTCAGCTGCAAAAAAAGACTAAACTTGCTAATTATCTTTAAAACTATAAACATTTTGTATAGGCATGTTTATTAGAAGATTGTAGGTATTGCGACAACGATCATTTTGATATATGGTTCAAGGTCATAAATTGAAAGGTTAAGGTCACAGCTGCAAAAAAAGACTGAACTTGCTAATTATCTTTAAAACTATTAACATTTTGTATAGGCATGTATATTAGAATATTGTAGGTATTGCGACAACGATCATTATGATATTTGGTTCAAGGTCATATGTTGAAAGGTCAAGGTCATAGCTGCAAAAAAAGACTTAAATTGCTAATTAACTTGAAAATTATTAATTTTTTGTATAGGCATGTATATTAGAATATTGTAGGTATTGCGACAATGATCATTATGAAAGGTCTAGGCCACATCTGCAAAAGAAGACTTAAATTGCTAATTATCTTGAAAACTAAAAACTTTTTGTATAGCCATCTATATTAGAATATTGTAGGTATTACGACAACAATAATTTTGATATATGGTTCAAGGTTATATGTATTAAGGTCATTAAAGGTCAAGGTCATATCAACATAGGAATACTAAGGTTATTAATTATCTTGAAAGCTATTAATTTCATGCATAGGCATGTATATTAGAATATTATAGGTATTGACATGACAATCATATATATGGTTCAAGGTCATATATGTTCAAAGGTCAAGGACATAGCTGCATAAGTATACTGAAATTGATTAATGATTTGGAAATTATTCATTGCACTACAGTTACTTCATGCATATTATATAAGCTACTTATGAATGAAATTTGAGTGGATATATTTCTGATTCAGTTTTGTCGGAGTTCTTAACTTGAGAAAATTTTTTAAGTTTCTGTACGTAATATATTGTCTATTGCACTTGCAAACAATATTGGTCATATCTTCAGGTGAGCGATAAGGCCCATGGGCCTCTTATTAAATGTGAATAATGAATAATGTGTTTTCGTTTTAACAAAAATATTACTGAGATATATTCAAACTTGCTAAATAAAGGAACAATATAAATTGATTGATTAAATTAATGGTTGTTATGTTTGGATTATATATAATCGATTTGGTCAATGCATATATATATAATGGTAATTAAAGCTACATGTATTTGTTTTCCAGTTTTCCATTTGCACTTATAAAATCAATACGAAAAAGTTTTATTGATACCAAAAGCATCATGTATTGCTAAGCAATATCGAAAGATATATTAGTATTTCAAAGAACAAATGATTCAATTTAAAATTTTGCTCTAAATCATATGATAGTGTGCCTTTCCTGGATGGCCGTTTCTGAAAAAAAAAAAAAAAAAAAAAAAAAAAACTTTTATAGGGCCGCGTTGTTGGCTTTGTTGACCTTTTTTTTATAATAACATGCTTTTTGTTAAAAATATTTATTACATACTAATGTACAATTGTTTTACTTGTTCCGAAAAGCGCCGTTGCTACTGTTTACCCTACGAAGCAAAGGTATTGCAGTTTATGTGACGCAAGTTCACAAAGGCCTAGTGATTATGTCGAGGCTATGATTATTCATTGATGTGTAAATTGGGAATAGTTGTTAAAAACTAATTTCCGTTGTTTCGCGGTTTACAGACTTCTTCTGTGTTCCAAATAATACCTTTTAGAAGGGAGATAACTCAATATATGCTTATATTTCTTTTAGAATTGTGTTCATTTCTTTACCCGGGAGGAAGGTTTTACACTTTTAAAATGATTTATTTCTGTTATGTGCCTTTTTTTTTAATTTCGTATTTCGTATTTTATATTGCATTCATCTCTAACATTTTACTCAGTTCAGGTATGATTTTCTGGTAAATAGTAACTGTATTCCCGGAGCAACCAATTACATAATCACATGGAATAAGAATTTCACCACCTTTTTAGTGGTGGGGCCCTTGGTGGAATACTTGGACATGGTTCTCCGTTTGGAAGACAGTATTTTTATGACCCTTTTTAATAATTTGCCGAAAAGCATAGATTAAACCTTTTGGTGCATCGCCAATTGGTAGACCAGCTATATCTTTTAATTTTAAATGTCTTTTTGTGTCATGAATATATGTATATCCTCCTAATTTAATAAAATCAATACGAAAAAGTTTTATTGATACCAAAAGCATCATGGATCTAAAATACAGTAGAACTTCGATAACTCGAAGTGCTCGGGACTTCGCTGGGGACTTCGAGTTATCGGGTGTTCGAGTTATCGAAGTTGAAGGATGATGTACAAGAATGGTGTCACCTTAATATATGTTTTCCACTACAGAAATCTTGATGTTTTAAACAGTTACCTGTACTCGAATGTGAAAAAAAAGTAAAAAGATAATTTTTAAAGAAAATACAATAAATAATTTATTAAAGAATTGATATTGACGGTTAAAGCGTGCGAAACGTGTTATTTTATTATAAAATCACGATACATGTATATACGAACAACGAAATCGGAAATCAGATATATGTACATGTTTATCAAAATGCTTATTTTTTACATTCGTTAGAAAGTACGAACAGAAACTTAATGAAATTATAAAAGCAGTGCAACAAGTCATTTAAGATTTTAATGCAGTCGTGAGTAAAACGGGGTTATTCGTTTTAATTAAGCTTGGAGAACTTGGCTTCTTTTATTACAGTAGAGGATTAGCGTACCTGTTAGGCTTAATTGTCCGTGACGGTACTGGATATTAATCCGTTAATTGATAATAATTAATACGGTAGATAACAAGAACTACTCGGTTATTTTCTCTTCTATAACTGTAGCCAAATTACCGATAAGTGATTTCTCTGATCGTTTTATTAAACGAGCCATTGATCAAACACTGTTAGAAAAATTCGAGTTTTTGAAGTTAATTTTAATAGATTTTTAAACTACAGACCAAATTTTTACTTCGAGTTATCGGGGGTATTCGAATTTTAGAAGTTTGAGTTATCGAAGTTTTCCTAATATAGTTTATATAGAAAACCGGTCGGGACAAAATAAAGACTTCGAGTTATCCGTGGTATTCGAGATATCGAAGTTTGAGTTATCGAAGTTCTACTGTATAAAATTCAGATAAAATTCAGGGATCTAAAATAAGGAGACATTATTGTCACGGATATTAGCGTAATCCAAGTCGACAATTAAAAATATATTTAACAAAAATACCTGTTTAATTTTAATGTGTCATATTTGCACATTTTTGAAATTCATTCCTCATCAGTGACACTAGGGACAGAAAAAGTTGACGGATAAAAAGATAATTCAAATCTAACAACCACGCAAAGAATAAACCAACCATAATAATCTAACTAATGAATTAACAACAACAATAAACCAACAGATAAACAAACTGTTATGACAAACAACTTCTCACCAAAGAATTGAACATTCACAAACAATTAACCGCAACCAACTCGAGAAATCAGCAAACTACAACCAGTTAACGAACCAACATATAAGAACAGACCGGAAAGTAATAATAATAATAATAATAATAATAATAATAATAAAATCAATCAACATCTACCTACAACATGCAAATAAACAGCAATAAAATCCAATCAATCAATAAATTAATCAACCAATCAACGTTTATTTCTAGTGCAATCTGCAATGAGGAAATAAATGAAAATAGGCTTACTAAATTTTGTAAGTGTATTTAAATAAGTTTGAAGATAAAACAAAATGAACGAAAAATAAATACATTAAAAGCATCAGCATTTCAGTTTAAACAAATATGTAATTGAAAAAAATCATTCTCGATGTTTTATCTAAACAATAACCGTTGTTTCCCATTCTAAATATTCTTTAAGCAAGTAAAATGAACCATTTAATGGCAGATAGAATAACCAACCTGGAGTCTAATATTACTTTTTCTAGAAATAAAAGAACAATTGGTTACATCACCGATTATATACAATTTAAACATTTATTATTTTCATTACATATTTTATTGCCATATAGTTCTTATCATTATGAAATATATATACACTAAAAACAATTCAATACGCTCTCCACCTCGACTGTCATAAAGACCCTCATGAAATAAAATACAAGTTGCCTTTGAGTTTGAAATATTAAAGACAAAAGTTGTAAAAATGGTATAAAATAAATAAATAAATAAAAATTATTGATACAAAAAATTGGTAATGCAGAATTAATCGTCAAATTGTCTGTTTAACTAAAGAAATTGAGAATGTGCTCAAACCGTGATAGAAAATGAAACAGTAAATATATTCGCCTTCAGTTCTAAAGTCTAAAACAATAGTTGAAGTATTGTAGTTACAAGTTAGTCAATATGTTTTACAATTTTATGAAGGATATATATAAAATGATTTCATCCAGTAAGTCATTATTTGTGATATTTCAAACTGTGTTTGGTAAGTGTTAAAATTTTATAATTTTCATTTTTTTTTTTTGATAATTATTTTATAATTATGATAATTAAAATATCTGAAACAATGGATGTTCCGGATTTTGAATAAGCTTTTATATAGATTTAAATCATTTAAGAAATAAAATAATTTTCCAATGTCTTTATGAACTTGCAAAGTATAATGGGCTGTCTCAAACTGATCAATCTAGATATGAATAATTTATTAAATTTGATAAAATAACAAAAACATGAATTACATTTTCAACTGAAAATTAAATGAACAATTATAAAAAGATGATTTTGTGATGGATGAATGGATGCCATTGAAAATTTAGAAAACGTATATAAATCTTAAATCAATTGCAAATGTAAATTTTAAAGGTGCGGTTATTATTATCCCCCGCACGATGACACCATATGTGTTTTGATATGATTAGCTATTGGGTATGATATAAGGTTATGACACATGATCATTGAAATATGTAAGAAGCAAAAGAATAACTTAATTTTTCTTAACTTGTTTTATTATTGTTTTGTTAGCTTAGTGTTATAACTGATTTTCAATGAAAAGTAAACTCTGCTGCAGCAACCGCCTTCACATTTTAAACTGCCATTACATCCACTATTCAAAAGATCGAATGCATTTCAACCAATATTTCTTCCACCCAAAGATACTTTATAGATGTTGTACTGTACATATTTTGCAGTAACAAATTGGTGAACTCTGTAATTATTGTATTGCAATAAACAGATCACAGTTACAATTTCGCATTATCTTCTGTTAACATACAAAGTCATTTATAAAATGGAAACAAAATGGAATAAAGAAGTCTTCAGCTTAATAAAATATAAAACCATAATCAGCAAGAAACAAAAATGTAGAAACAAGAGATATAAAACATTTAAAATATTTAAAATACTTTTTATGTATAACTTTTAATGTCGCTGTATACATGATGTGTTTTGCCTATTTTTGATTAATGAGACTTTAAATATGCGTTTTTGGAATGATGAATAAATGAGATGTACACAAAAACCCTGAACACATTTGGCTGCAAATATATATAACACAAATACCTGTTAAATTTCGATTTACCATATGTGCTCATAATTACAGATGGGGCCCGAAAAGGTTGATTTTAATCCACACTAGGTTACATCTGAAGTTAAACGACGAACATGATGACTTCAATTTTTCTATTGTCAACTTCACAGTTTCACAGTTGATACGTCGTCACCGTCTTGTTTATGGGTGTGTTCAGGTTTGTGCTGGATGTGTTTGACTTGCCAAAGTTCAATGGTCCTTTCGTTCTCGGATTTGACTTTGATCTGACGGCTGTGTCTGGCTGGACAGGAGGTGCTTACCCTTTCGGTTCACGCGGCCTCACTTCTTTGACAGAAGTTTATGTGTTTACCCAAATTTGCAAGTTTTCAATTTTTTTTTTTTTGGGGGGGGGGGGGTGATTGTTGTTTGGACATGGACAGATATGTTTGTGTTTTATTAATCATTTGTTTATAGTCGGAAGTTTTATCGTCAGTTTCTTTAGATATGTTTATTACATCTTTCTATATTTCTGCTATTACTTGCATAGGGTTTAACAAAGTTCATGTTTTTTTTTTTTACTTTTGTGTTGATATTTTGGCTAAATTAATTTTTTTTTTTAATATTTTGCAAATGTCACAGAATTTACTGCACAAATTATGTAGTTTGATAATGTAGAATTGGACATTTGCGTAGCGAATTATAATTTTATTTATGTTACGTGTGCAAAGTGACATTTGCAGTTTTTTATATCAATAAAATTCAATTCATAGAATGTTCAACGACGAATCAGCACAATCAACATTTTGTAATCAATAGCAGGCAAAAAAAAAAATTAATTAAAAAAGAATCGTCATCGCAAAAGGATACAATTGTCTCTGTATGAATGTCATTCATGAACAGATTACGTCACTGAAAACCAATATCTTAAATGTCTGAAAGTTAGCGGAATAAACCAATCGAAGTTCTTTTATTGCATTTAGAAATTACTTACAACGGTATTTAGGACTTATATATTAAATAATATAATAAGGCATAATGCACTAATTTATATTCAAATATTTATTTCTTTATTTAGCTACTTACGTCTGTGGATTGTATTACAAAATGCAGTCCGACTATTCAGATCTACTGCCATCTACAGGGATATTATGGAACTATTCAAGCATCTGTAGAATCAAGTGTGCTGAAAAATATAATTAAGATTTAAAATGCCAATCAATTTTCTATAATACACTAGCTGATGAAGAACATTGTCTCGGATTTCAGTTTAGACTAAATGACCCACATCCTAAGATTGAAAAATACAATTCAACTGGATGGAGATATTATCCTATAAAAGCAGGTAAATAAAATAAACTAAAGTTTTATTGTTACTTTGTATTGGAATTTAGTAGTTTGTAAATGCTGTAAAACACAAAAATACCAGTCCATATCCAAATAACAATAACAAAAACAAACTATAAGCTTTGAAATCTGGCCAATTTAGTTATACACGTGAACTTCCATCAAGGAAGTGAGACCGGTTGACAAAGGTGTATTAGAAAGTATTTAAGGCAATTAGTATCAGAAAAACAAAAATACAACTTGAATAAGAAATATATAACAAGAGAATACTCCCCGCTTTAAAGTTTGCGATTTATTTGGTTTTGAAAGATTGAAGTTATTTTATAATATTCCTTCATGGAAGTTCACGTGTATAACTGAATAAGCAAGCTTTCAAGTTTTTATTTTGTTTTTAGATTGTGACTTGGACAAGGATAGGTATGTTTGTGATTATTTCATTTAAATGATTTTGTTTTTTAATAGTCTTTATAGTAGAAAAGTTTGTCAATCTCGCTTTTTCAGCACACTTTTTCTCGGTAGTGAGGGTATTCTATTGATGTTTTTAAAGAGTAAGCAACGTTCGTGTGTTTTAACATGCGGTTCTATGTTTACGTAATTCCTTTTTTTATGCTTTCAACCGAATTCTTTGTCAAACAAGTGTTTGTAACTGCTGCATAGTAAACATTAATGTTTTACCGAAATACCTGTGTTAATTTCGACGTTATGTTTGCACATTTCGAAAATTAATTCCTCATCAGTAATAGTAGGGGCCAAAAATGTTGATAGATAAAAATGATGAGCAAAATATTTGAAAAATAATAAAACGTTTCAAAATCAAATGAATCCAAATCCAGCTAAGGAATGATTTGCAAACTTTAGTTTTAAAATGATTTTCAAAAATTAAGATGGATGAAAATTTTGCTACATGGTTCATTTCTAATAGTACTAAGTACTGCCCACTAAGTTAAAAAGATAAAGGAATTGTCTATAGACTTATGCCAAGGGTGATACTGCCTTGTCAATGACTGATGTAATTAAAACACAAAAAGGATATCTGATAGCTGGCAATTTGAAGATTTTTTCTGTAAACAAATATTAAGCGACTCGAATATTTTGATTTCTAAGAGCAATAGAATAGCTAAAGCGAAATTTCAAGGGTACAGAAAACGGAGAATATTAGGAATTATATTGTTCTGTTTATTTGCATGTTTTGTAATAAAATATACTGTTGTATAAAGCGTGTATAATATGTTTCACTGTCTTGTTCTAGATTGTGAAGAAAATGGATATACGTATCACAGAGAGCTAAATCTTTGTTTCAAAGTATATGGTATAGACTTGACAAGCAAAAGAGCAGAATCTACATGTCAATCAGAAGGTGGGCGACTTGTAACTCTGCATACATTAGAAAGAATAAATTTTATGATATATTATCTAAGGACATATGGTAAGGCCTTATTAGTGTTCTACAACTTATCTTACGGTACAAAGTACTGTTACTATTTAGTATTATTTGCTGTTGAAGGTAGTAACTTCACTAAAACTATATTATTAAAAAGGCTTAGTGGCTTTATCTAGTGTACAACTAAAAAGGGTATCTTGCACTCTGTGATGCCAATATATTTAACACTGTTATTTAAGGTCTCTTGTTCTTTAAGTCACCAAGTCAATGTTTCAGTAAAAGATAGACATTAGCAACTAAACAGTTGCTAACACTTTCTTGATGGAAGTTCACGTGTATATTTTAATTTGCCAGTTTTCAAAGTTTTTACTTTGTTTTTTGGGATTGTGATTTGGACATGGACTGGTATGTTTGTGTTTTATTTTTATTTCTTGTAACTACCGACAGAACTAAGAACACGAAATAAGAGAAGCATAGTAAAAAAATCTTAACGAAAGAATAAGGACACAGTTATCTGAGATTTTCAGACAATTTGGGGCACTGGGGCAAACACAAAATGCTTTAGAACTCTTTAAAAGCCTCTGGCTATCCTACGCATGTAACAACCAATGGCTAAATGAAAAACTTTGGTGTTTTTCTACGTTATTGTTCTTGAATATAAAATTATAAGGCCAATTTGCAATTTTTTTTTAATCATATTATCAGACAACCAGTCATTAACATTGGCTTTTTTTTAGTAAAAGCACACGTAACTGGCTAACTATTGAAGCTCACGTAAATATATAACAAAATACTTGTTTAAATTTTATGTGCCATATGTGCGTATAATTCACAGCGATATTTCAATTTGTAAATTAATTGCCTCAATATGTCACAGAGAAATATGTGCGGTTATTATTCTGTTTTTAAAAATATTTTTAAAAATGCTTATAAAAGTTTAATTTTGTTTCATTTCATTTCAGTAACTGCCAAATGTCACTTCATCGGGCTTTCAGATGCATCAATAGAAGGTACCTGGGTTTGGAACAATGGCATGGAACTAAACGTTAATATTATGACAAGCTTTCAAGACAATAATTATGACAGTAAATTTCAGATTCCAGAAGATTCAACGCAGATTGTGCTTGCCTCAGTGCTAAATTAAATGCAACATATGACTTTTTAGATCTCAATTGTGAGTTTAAAACCTTTTCTTTGCGAGATTTCACGTTAGAATATTCATGAATTGAGTTATTTTTTATGGAATAACTTTACAAGTGTAATTTGTAAGAACAAGACTTTAAACAAGGACCACTGGTGCATCAAGTCTAAATTAACCCACCTTATAATGAGAGCTGTTTGAATGACCTAGATGATTTATAATAAAAATTTTTTTTGACAATCTGAACTATTCTAATGTTGGAAACAAGTTTAAGCATATCAACTGAAAAATTATTTATACATAAGTTTTCACAAACACAATCATTCAGGTTCATTTATAAATCTGAAGTATTTATGAAACTAATACCTATTAAATTTTGATGAGCCATATGTGCACATTTCGGAAAATCATTTCTCATCAGTGACACTAGGGGCCGCAAAGTTTGATAAAGTTTAAATCAAAAACATATAAGAATAAGTTACGATAGATGCACATGGGTATCTCGAAGCAAACTTAAACCTCTCTTGAAATAGGAGTTACGAAGACCTTACGTACAGAACTTCATGTTTTCGTTTCGTTGGCAAACTCTTAAATCTGTAATATTGTATAAGTAACAGTTAGGTTGATTGGTCAATAATGTTAAGGCGATACTTTCAAATTGAAATTTATTTCAAGAATAAGAAGTAAATCACTTCTTGATAAATAATTCTTAAAGCGCTATTTGTTAAAAGTTAAAAATCTAATGTCTTTTATGGATTCGTAGCAGCTGATCATTACTTGTTTGACAACTAATGGAATTGAAGTATAATAAATAAAAAATAGAAACTGACTTAATTATCAAATTATTAAACAGTTAGTCTGCTAAAATTACTATAGCTAATAGAAAGATTGATATATAGAAGGATTAGTTTAGCAGTTTAGCTAAAAAATCATGTTGTCAATGTCTTTTATTACAATCCCATCTGCATTAGTTACTGAAGAGTAAATGGAATGGTTAGAGAGTATTTCCTTGAACACCCGCTTACTGTACCAATTAACTAAACCTGACATTATTAATAGAAAAGGAACAAAAAGAAAACAAAAAAGAAAAGAAGAAAAAACGAAAACGAAATGGGGGTTAATTAGTGAAAAAAAATGCTGTTTCGAGAGAAAAGAGAACTGACGGAGACATACAGAAAAGTGGCATGACTGGTCAAAACAAAAATGCTATATTTATATAATTTTGAAACTTTAGATTCATTATTTTCAACTGTTTGGCTTATATTTTTTATCAAACTTTTCGGTCTTAGTGTCACTGATGAAGAATGAATTTCCGAAATGTGCACATCTGGCACATCAAAATTTAACTGGTATTTGTTTTATATATTGCAATGAAAAAATTAAAACCTTGAGGAGGGAAGGCAACATTCTACAAACGGAATGAGCACCCAACTAACTGAGCTACCACATGGGTATAGACATAATAAACATGCCTTCGATAAAAACCAAATGTGAATTTTTTTAAAACAATTATACAATTTATAGTTTAGTGTGTGTGTGTGTGTGTGTGTGTGTGTGTGTGAGAGAGAGAGAGAGAGAGAGAGAGAGAGAGAGAGAGAGAGTGTGTGTGTGTGTGTGTGGTGTTATTACATTTTGTTAGAGAGATTGGAAGTTCTTACACTTTTCTTCAAAGAGAGAAGGAGAGAGAGAGAGAGAATCTTTAGTTTTAACGTTAAATGCAATTATTGGCACCAATATCAATTTTGAACAATGTTATCTTTCTTCTACCACGTGGATATGGTTCGTATGTAAGAGCAAAGGGAAGTCCATTCCTCTCTTAAAGTTAAGAGAACATTCCGGTTACGGTCCTACTTGCGAATTCTTCGAGATACCAGTGAAATTTTAAAGATTATCGTAAGTACACATTACGTATTCGTAAATCTTAAGAGAGCTTCGAGATACTGGCCCCAGATTCATTTGTGGCGTTGGCATTGCTTCCAAACTAGGTCCAGGCGACTTATGGCTTAATTTTTTAAAATCTTCTCCTCCAAAAGCGATAAGGGTGTGATATTTTGTTTCTTTGTGGTCATAAGCTTATGAATTGTTCATCGTGAAATTTTGTCAAACATTAGGCTACCTGCTTTTGCGCTTAACTAAGAAAGTTTCGTAAAATTGCTTGGCATTATAAAAACTTCACTATATGAACAGATAATGACATTGGTTTTTCAGTTTTGACATTTCATTGAAATGGGGTCAAAGTCAAAGATGAATACCATGGCCTAATTTGTTGTTTGTGCAGTTTTAGGCTATTATCCTAAAAATGTAAAAGATATGTAAAATCAAAAGATTCTTAAAATGTTTTGCATTATAATTATAATATAATTATATAATAATTCATGTAGAAGTTGTTCCCCCTGAAACGTAGTGTTTGCCTATAAATGCTAAATTGAGCTTGAAAACTATAACTTTTTTGTATGACGAACATTTTAAAATATGGTTTAAGTACTAAACCAGTCACACTCGTTTCAGTTTTATGAAACATTTTCGAAATAATTCATGATTTTTCTAATGACAATGTTTGTGTTTCTGAACAATTTAGATTCATTATCAATGTCATGGCTACAATTACACAATATGTTTTGAGATAGTTTTTGTAATAATTTAAATGTTGTAACAGAGAGACCATTTGATAAAGATATATGTCATTTCTCTCTCTCTCTCTCTCTCTCTCTCTCTCTCTCTCTCTCTCTCTCTCTCTCTCTCTCTCTCATATACTTATTTTATGAAAGTTCAAATACCATTGAGCAAACACACAAACACACACACACACACACACACACACACTCTCTCTCTCTCTCTCTCTCTCTCTCTCTCTCTCTCTCTCTCTCTCTCTCTCTCTCTCTCTCTCTCATATACTTATTGTATGACAGCTCAAATACCATCAATTTGTAAATGAAATAATGTTTAACTTATAATAATTACTATTTATCATGTACTGTTGTATGTAGGTTACATTCGTTTGTAAAAATTTATATAAAGTAATGTGGCAGTCCTGAACTGACAACAACTTTAATTACAGTTATTGTCTATTGTGCATTGTGAACAATTTTGGCAAATGTGGCTAAAGTGAGCATTATTGTTCATTGGCATATTGTTTATTCATATACTGAGGCGCCTTTATTAGTAAGCGACTTTACCGTCATTTTCTTGGAAATAAGAAGAAAAATTAAACAAAAACTCTGCATGCAGATGATGTGTAAGTCAATATTGAAAAACCTATACTTTTTATATTTTATTTAAGTTTAACATCACTCAAAATGATAAAGATGTTTGCAAAATCTAGAAAAAAAATGTTGAATTAATACAAAAAATTAAAGTTTTTACAAACTAAATAGTAATCATTGCTGATCATTAGGTTTAATCTCTATTGATTATTTTCAACGTCAATGCCAGAAAAGATAAGTTGTATATTTTCCTTTAAACACCAACAGAGTAGTTCGTATTAAAAAATCTTACAGATTGAAAATTGTTTAAACTCTTCTGAAAACAGTCACTTAATAAAACTTAAAACGTAACAGATATATTGATTCATAGACGTACACCTGACATTGTGGAATTGTTTATAGATTTGTTTTTACTAATTTCCAAGAGTAGATTAGTAAGTGTGTTGTTGTTTTTAGTTCCATTAGCATCTTGCTATTATCATAAATAAAAATTAAATCAATATCATAAAAAATAGATTAAATTAAATCAAATCAATTAAATTAAAGTAAAATAACCGATTTCTGTAATGTCGGAAAACAATTCAGGCACACCTACAGTACTGGGATAAATGTGTAAATTCTAGAGGTTTTTTTTTACATTGAAACATCAATATTCGTTTTTAGCACATTTACTTGATCGCTGTAGTGAATATTTCTTAAGAGTAATTTCAATGGAATGTAAACCTATGCACTGAGAGGCACTGTAATCAGGAAGCTTTGGACTAGTGAACCTTAAAGACCCCTTATAGATGTTAATGAATGCGACTGTTAAATATATACTTCTTACAGAGAACTTAAAAAAACTCTTTATTGTTTAATCTTTTTAATTTGTTTTGTTTAATAAGTGTTGTCAACAAAAATTATAAATTAATTTTCACCAACACAATCATTACGGTTCATTTATGAATCTTAAGTATTTATGAAACAAATACCTGTGAAATTTTGAAGAGCCATATGTGCATATTTCGGAAAATCATTTCTCATCAGTGGCACCAGGGGCCGAAAAGTTTGATAAGTAAAAACCATCAGCATGTAATTTCATTTTCTGCTAGTGACTAAAATTATAAAGGTGCGTCAAATTATCACTAAAAGAACATTTTTTGAGTTCTATTAGATATCGACTGTTAAATTCATAAATTTAAAGTCAAGAAGTTTATGTTGAAACAGGTCCAAATTTGTCGAAACATATGATATATTAATCGTAGGGGGCAATTTTTCATGAAATTATTGAGTCAATGATGAGAAATACACGTTCAATAACACCACCGATCAAATAAATGTCATATTTAAAGAATAGAAATTACTATGACAGTAATGCTAAGTATTTTTTCGAGTACCCATCACCATATTTAGTAACTGGGGTTCATAAAAAGTCTACATTTAAGTATTGCGAAAAACGTTAAATGATAATCCATAACCATATCTATTAAAAATTACTTATCATTTATGACAAGAGATATGCATCTGATAGACCTCATTATATTTTAGCTCATATGAGCTTTTCTGATCAAAGTTTCTTTATCGTCGGCGTCGTCGTTGTCGTAGTCGTCTGCAGCTGCTACATTTTTGACTTCTCCCACGAAGTGAAAAACCCTTTATTGTTTAAACTGTTTAAATTTTTTTTTGTCTAATTAGTGTTGTCAACAAAAACTAACAATTAATAAGTAACTACAACACTATTATGTAACAATGATCGATGCTATTAAAACCGGAACAAATTGAGATTGATTTTAACAAGAAACATAAAGAGGCAAATGCATATAAAATTCTTGATTTTGTCCAGAATCCACTCTTCCAACGATTTCTAAAGTAAGATTTTTCTTAACGTGATTCTGGGAGAACTAAAAGTCAAATGGTTGTTTGTAATATTCAGATATTCAATATGTCATTAATAGGATAACCGTAATTTTTTCCATTTAAATTCTAACCATTCATGACTTATAACTATTAAAGATAACCAAAATTTGTTAACTTTTATTTATGGCCTTTGCTAAAATTATTCTAATACTGATGACTTTAAAGTGTTTTAGTAATAAATGTCTTCCTTTAATTCTGATTTAGTCGCAAGTTTTGGATTGTTTATGTAATATATGAATTAAACTACAATTTGTCGTTTTTGTATGTATATTTATTGTATTTAATTTTTAAGTTTTCAAAACTCTTTTATTTAAATAATAATATAAAGATATAAATCCATTCACGCGGTTTTCACAGGTACTGGTGTATCACTCTTTATTGTCAACCCGCACGGAAGAAGAAGTGATCGAAGATTGAAATTGAACTGAAACACACGAACATTGCAACAGAAAAAGCCACCAATTTCATTTCACAAAACAAGATAATAATACACACACAGAAACGCATACGATAAACAAGGATAAACACATATTTGTACCATTAACGGCTGCAGCAAGACAGGTGGTGCATACCATTTCCGGATATCATGGTTTCGCTTTCCTAAATTAAATGGAAGATCACATAATTATGTAAATATATAACAAAATACCTGTTAAATTTTGACCTGCCATATGTGCACATTTAGGAAAATCATTTTTCGTCAGTGACAATAAGACAGTTTTCAAATTTTTTCCTTTGCTTTTTCGATTGTCATTTGAAGATTGACTGGTATGCTAATTTGGATTATAATTCCTAGACCACTATGACGGACAATAGATTAATGTCTAATTTTGGTTATGGTGCCATTAAAGAGCCCTAACTTATCCCACTTATTAAGCAATCAGTGTCTTATGAACACGTGTGTTTGAAAAATTAAAATATTTCCTTAAACCTAT
This sequence comes from Tegillarca granosa, assembly GCA_029721355.1. Classification (NCBI taxonomy): domain Eukaryota; kingdom Metazoa; phylum Mollusca; class Bivalvia; order Arcoida; family Arcidae; genus Tegillarca; species Tegillarca granosa. The sequence goes on along the minus strand of CM056609.1, from coordinate 27,169,541 downwards.
AGCTATAATCCGAATCATAGCTACTTCAAGTAAGGAAAGCAATATTTTCTAAATTATAAACCTGGTTGACATAGTTAAAAAAAACTTTGATAAAGCCACTACATAAACGGCGTAACTGTGTTTTCAACTGTTTCTTGGTTTTACCTTGTGACACGGCGTGTATTTGTTCATGTCTCATCTGATGTTCGACTATATCATTTTAAATGATAGATATTCTTTTGTATAAAGAAGAGCACGCTAAACTGTTGATTTCAAAAACAATATATCTTAAATATTTAAACTGTTGTATTTGTGTTATTTTTTAATTTTTTTTTCAAACTCATGATTTTGTGTAGATTTTGGTTTTTTTTATTCTGAAAAAGAATATTTTACATTTTAAGAAACATTAACATTCGTTACCTAAAATGATCAATGAATTCTTTACGCCATTTAACACAGAAGTTTGTTGATTGTTATAGAAATCGCAAATATGTACTAGGCATGACAATGCTTACAAACTGTATTTACAATCTTGTTTTTTCGATCTTTTTTTTTGCGTGATAAAACACTTTCGTTTTCATGATACTTACTCCATGGATCATTGTCTAACATCATTATTTCTAACTTTAGTAAAAAACAATGTAGATTTTTTTTGCAGTGATAAAATTCAAAGAAAGATAATGGGATTTTAGAATTCTAAATATCGGTATGGTGTTGATAGTATTTTTAAATCCTGTCCTAATGAGGGCTATTTATCTAACTAATGGCATTAAGTTGTATATGAAATAAAAACAGTGATGCACCCATGCAGGTAACAAAACATGCATTAAAAGTCAATTATCTAAAACAAAATAGATGGTAATCAGCTTAGTTGTTGCTATGGTTACGGTATTGTAATCTTTTGAAGTTAAGTATTAATATTATTTAAAATTTGTTTTACATTTTATTTTTTTGAGCTTTCATTGAGTAATTTCTAAATGTAAACACACAAAATTTAAGTCTTTTTACTAATTGTATCAGACTTATTTTATAGTATTTGTACATTTTTAATTGGAATTCTAATAGACTCAGTTTTAAGTTAATTTGTGATTGCTTAAGGATTAAAAATCACACAAAAACATGAAGAAAGAATTGATGGTGAAAATATTGGTCCTATGTTTGATGTTTGGCTTCAAATCATGTAAGTTTTTCAAAATAAAAATTTTTTCTTAATGCATATTAAATAAAAATTAAAAATGTTAAAAATGCAGTTACACATAACTTGTTATAAAAAATTAGATAGCTTAGTTTTTCAAAACAAAATTTTCTTTTATTTCTGGAGATCATTTAAACCGGTGTTGAAAGTCGGAAGTTTAATAGTAAGTATTATATTGATATGTTTGTCCAGTTACTTGGAATATTCTAAATTGATGATTTTAGCTAAAGGTGACATTTTTTATTATGGTACGCAATGTAAGATAGATTTATAATTTAGCATTAAAATGTATACAATGCGAAATGTAACTTTATGATATCAAACGCAAAATATTAAATGTTAATATTTGAATATTTCAAAATACTAAGAGATGGTTGAATGTTTTGCGCCTCATTTTTTTTATAGTTGTTACGATGAATTGATGTATGATTTTAGCTCATTTTATACCCTCTGCTTTCTTCTTTATTTTATGTACCACTGTATCCTAATGCTTTTTTAATCTAATAAACATGATATGAGTGGTCACAGAACCAACCCTTTACAAAACAAATTATACACTAAATCTTGAATGTTTTTCAACAATGGTTTGGTGTTGGTTTTATCGCTAAATTATAATAAAATTGGTAAAAGTATTTGAAATTAGTAAACAGGTTATCTTAAAAAACTGACAAGATAGAAAAAAATCTATTCAATGGTCAAACATAGTTCATATATTTCTAATGACGATAGTAAAACTTAATTTTAAAGTCCCTAAAATTAAAACAAACGAAATCAGGGGCGAGTATCTCGAAGCTCTCTTAAGACTTACGAATACGTAACGTGTACTTACGATGATCTTAAAAAATTTACCTGTATCTCGAAGCATTCGTAAGTAGGACCGTAACCGGAACGTACACTTAACCCTAAGAGAGGAATGGACCTCCCTTAACTCTTACTTACGATCCGTATCCACGTGGTAGAAGAAAGAAAACATTGTCCAAACTTTATAATGCTGCCAATAATTGAATTAAAGGCTTTAACTGTATTAACTCTCTCTCTCTCTCTCTCTCTCTCTCTCTCTCTCTCTCTCTCTCAGGAAAATTGTTCCATCTTTCCATCTCAGAGAAAAAGTGTAATAACTTACTCCCTCTTGCCATATCTGAGAGAAAGTGTAACCTCTCTCTCTCTCTCTCTCTCTCTCTCTCTCTCTCTCTCTCTCTCTGTAAAAAAATGTAGTAATACACACAAACTCTCTCTCTCTTTGAAAAAATCTTTGAGGAAAAGTGATCTCTCTCTCTCTCTCTCTCTCTCTCTCTCTCTCTCTCTCTCTCTCTCACACACACACACGGGCGCGCGGGCGCAATAAAAACCATTAAAAGTATTACGATAAATTCACATTTGATTTTTATACGCCCGTCTATGACGCTAACTCAAGAATGCTTTGAGCAATTTTAATGAAACTTTTGTGAAATGTTTGTATCTAAACAGAAAGCTCGCTTTCGTTTTTGAGATTCGTATTTTTCTCGTTGCGGAGTTATTGGCCTTTAATTGTCAAATTTTAGACATTTTTTGCATGTTGTAAGTCAAAAATCATTTGAACTTTTTTATGAAACTTTTGTGTTATATTTGTCCTATAATCAAAAAGGTTTGTGAATAAACATTGAGAAATAAATTTGCTACTTTTGTTTTAAAAAATATGTTTCAGCTAAATGTGAAGTTGTTTAAGACATTAAAAAGAAGTTTAATATATGACGGGCGTATCATGCGCTCCAGGCGCAGCTGTTTATTTTTCAAAGTCACGTTTATTATGCTTATACCCATGTATAAGCTCATTTAGTTGGGCTCAGTTGGAAGAGTGCTCGCTCCGTAAGTGTGAGGTCGTGGGTTCGAATCCCGGCCGGGTCTGACCCAAGACTTGAAACTGGGTAGTGACTGTTCTTTCGCCAAGCACTCGGCATTACGAAATGAAAGTCACATTCTTTCGGACGGGACTTAAAATAAACGAGGTCCCGTGTCATGGCAGGCATGGCACAATAATGAAACCCTGCTGTATAATGCCATCAGCGCAACGCACAGGCAAAATTTCTGCACTTTCGCCTATAGCTGGCGACGTCTCGATATAAGTGAAACATTCTTGACTGGGACGTTAAACACCACTACTCAACTCAAATCAACTCAACTCAACTCATTTAGTTGGGTAGAATGTTATCTTCCCTCCACCAGGTTTCATTTTTCATTGTAATTTAGGAGTTTTGTTTTTGACCAATCCTACCACTTATCTCTTTACCAGTTCGCTTCCATCTCGAAACAACATTTTTTATTTTTGATAATTAACCTCCATTTCGTTTTTTTTTCAATTAGTTTTAAAAAATATTTATTTATTTATTATTATTTTTATTATTATTATTAGTGTCAGGTTTAGTTAATTGGTATAGTAAGCGGGAGTTACAAAAAATACCCGCTGACCATTATGCAGATGTGATTGTAATAAAAGAATTGACACCATGGTTTTTTTAATTGATAGAACGTCTGCAAAACTAATCCTTCTATTCATCAATTTTTCTATTAACTATAGTAATTAACTGTTAAATAAATTGACAATTAAGTCATTTTCTTTTTTTTTTTTTTAATTTTTATAATTCAATTCCATTACTTGTCAAACAAATAATGTTTAAGGTGTTTGTTACGGTAAAATTCCACACATGCGCTTATTATCGGTAATTACACACCAATATCTTTAGGCTGTTGTATAAATCCATAAAAGACACTGGGTTTTTAATTTTACAATAAATAACGCTTTAAGAATAATTGATCAAGAAGCGATTTACTTTTTATTTTTGAATTTTCACCTTGAAAATCCCGCTTTAACATAATTGACCAATCAATCTAACTGTTATTTATTAAATATTACAGATTTTAAGATTTTGTCAACGAAACGAACAGCATGACGTTCCGGACGCAAGGTCTTCGTAACTCTAATCTTAAGAGAGGTTTAAGTATGTTTCGAGATACCCATGTACATCTATCGTACCTTACACTTAAAATACACGTATAATTTACTTAAGTATAGGATTTACGAGAGTTTCGAGATACTCACCCCAGATCTCTTTAAACGATATCGATAGACCTACCCTGCAATTGTGAATGCATTTTGATATTTTTATAATGCGTTGCAAAAACAAACATTCGTAAGATATTTGAAGCTAAGATAAATAGATTTCGTAAGAAGCTTTGCTAAAGAAATCTAAAAATATTAAAAAATAATTTAAATAAGTAGCACATAAAATTTATGGACTGATTATTTTTTGCTTCATGTTCGTCAAAATTTTGTAGTAGTAAGATTATGTATGCTAATGTTTTGTTTTGTATTTTGTTAATCGCTAGTTTTTCTTCATGATGACCCTAGTTGTTGTAAAATGCATATTATATAACTATGCCATTTAAATTTATTACATATTTTTTATAGGCTCAACTCTTTCTACTGATACATATTTCCACCTATTGCCTACGTATAGTGACAGATTTCCTGTATCGGGAATACTTTGGAATTTATCGACATCCGACGAAATTACTTGTGCTGAAAGATGTACAGCACATACAGCATGTTACTCATTTTTCTTCGATTCATACAACAACGTGATAAACTGTTACGGATTTCAATATCGCTTGACGGAACCCTACCAACCTACTGTAATAGCAACTGTGTTTAAAGCGGGAATGAAATACTTCCAAATTGATAGAGGTTTGTTTAGTTAACAAAGAGTAAGACAACAGCCAATAAATCTTTTATTGGTAAAAGACAAACCAGTGATAAAAAACCACTGTTAATATACCTTCTATGGCGATTTATTTTTGCATTTGTATACTACATTGCTATAAATATAAGTGACGTCATCCAGTCTTTTTGTTTTTTGAAAGATATTTGTTTTTAAGAAAGACCTTTATTTTTTATTTTTAATTTCATATTAATTTAAGTTTTCTTGTGAGTTTTGATAAGTCTGATATTTTATTTTGTTGACTCTCAATGTTGATTTCACCTTGTCTTATATTTTCATACTTTCATAATCATTGGTAACTAATGCCTCATCTTTGTTCCAATCGATATTTTTCGTATAATTTCAAGATGTTTGTTAAAACTACTGCCTTTAAATGCGATAGATTTGGAATTTTGATATGAATGTTATTGTACAAAAAGGCTAGCCTCATAACATTTTTGCATTTCCGATTTGTGAGTAATATAAAAATGGTGCGTGGGTCTTTGACACGAATTCATTTTAAGGAAAATTCAGATTTTACACAAGACAACATACTCAGCAGCACATAATGATTTTTATTAATTTAAAGAAATTTTGTTAACTTTTCAATTGTGTTTTAATTTTACTTTTATTGATTTTTATTAACTTTTGTAGGATGTCGCCACGCAGGTTATATATACAATAAAGAAAATAATTTATGCTTCTACGTGTCCATGAAAACTGGGAGTAAAATTCATGCTGATTTGGTTTGTCAGGCGTCGGGTGGTAGACTTATTGTACTGGATACAGTACCAAAGTATTTATATATGGTGGAGTTTATGAGAACAAACTACAGTAAGTGAAATATGTATTAATAACTTGTTTTTCTGAAACCATTAATTTAGTGTCTGATGCCATTTAAGGCTAATACTGAGCTTCAACTATTTACTTTCTTAATTTTCTTTTGCATACAATTATTAGATTATAAGCAAAATGTTCTTCTGTATATAATTTGCGTATTTTTGCTAACATTTACGTGTATAAATAGAAAATTTTTGTAAAATTTAGGAATCAGTTTAGAAACAATATTTTTAAAATATTCTATTTTTGAACTTTTTAAACAGTTTTTTTAGCTAGAGACAAAATTTGCACACATATTTTTAGAACTTAACAAATGAGCTTAAAAGAGTCTCTTTATTTCCCGAAAAAGATGTCAATAACAAAAGTTACTTTAATGAGTTTTCTGTAGAAACAGTCAACCGATAATCACGCCTTGCTATATTAATAAGATCTCGACCAAGCGTAAATTAAAACCACAACAATTTTTCTTTATTTTAATTCTTTTTAATGAGATTACAGAGTACGGAATTTAGCAAAATGTTGTTAATATAAATGCATTCTGTAGAATTTTTTAAAAAATTTGGTCGAAAAAAATATAAAACATTCTGAACATGCAAATTTTTTAATATTTCTTTTGGTAACAATTCAAAATAACATGAATACACAACTCGCACAAATAACGTCTGTCATGGCACGACAGTCATCTCAATAGTTATCTTCTTCTTTTAACATACACTTACAAACATAACGAGAAAAATCCGTTGTAACCTAAGCGAGAACCTATTAATTAAAACTGTTTGGAGGTTATATTCTAGGTAAAAATGATTGAACATGCCATTACATCGTCCTTAAAGTTTATAATATTTCCATTTTTTAAATTAAATTTCTCATAAATTTTCATTTCCCATGGAAATTTTTTTAAAACGATGAATATTAGTTCGTTTTCAATAACAGCCAAAAGTATGACTAAGATTTTAAATCCAATGACAATTGTTAAACCTCAAAGCGATATTTTGTTTTATTCTTATTTTCTTCATGGCGTGTCGTTCAATGGTTGAAAAGATATCATCGTCGAGTTTTTAATTTTATATATTTTTGAAATGCAATGAAAAACGTGGTCAAAGTTAAAAAAAAATTCCTTCAATTAAAAATAGTAGATACAATAAAATGTACATGTATGAAGTTAAGACATATATTTATACATATGAAAAATTGTTATAATGCATAATCCAAGAAAAATAATTTTGGTAGCGAATAGTTTGTTCAATTACTAAAGTAAAAAATCAAAATGTTGGTAGCTAAGAAAAAAGTAAACGAAAGCAAAGAACATTTTTAATTCATTATATTAGTTTTGATGAGCATATCGGCATATGTTAAACATTAATGAATTATGCAGATTTTTAAAATATTTTGTCAAAAGAAATATGAAATATTTTGCACCCGACAAACTTTTGAACATTACCACTAATTAAAACAGTTAAAATGTTTTAATATGCTTAGACTACATTGTAATTAGATTGCGTCAATTCAACAAACAAACGGCACGTATTAAAAAGAACAAATTGAAATAGTCGATAGTATTTTAATATTTATAAGTTCGATTTTGTTGTTTTTGGTACAGGTCAAACAAAGGTAAACCGTTTCAATTGTGCACATGTATGAAGTCTTTCATTAAAATGCAGACCCCAGCAACGAAATCATTAAAGAGGTCATTTATAAAGCTACAAAAAATTGTTACATCTAAGACGACCAACCAGGGCTTTTGAGCTATCTATTCCTAAGAACCAAATGTAATTGATTTAATTATCACTAAAATTAATAATGTTTGGTTCAAATAAAGTATTCAATAAATTATTGATGCCTACAAATGTCCAATTGTGTTGTTATTTTTATGTTGTTTGTCCGCTAATATAAAAATTCTTTTCAATTTTTCTAATTGATTGGCCCTAAAAATGATTAGATTGACTTAAACTATTTTTATCCGCTTCAAAAACATAACATTATACTTTCAAGAAATAACATCTAAATAAGATATAAAGTAATCATTGATTGACAGCAAAATTAAACAGCTATAGTTCTTTGCTAGTCCATTACATGTAAATATCATGTAATAAAACAGCGAACATATGCACAACATTTATACAATTTTACCAAAAAGCAAAATGTTAATTAGATTTAAGGATTATAAAATTCTTATAAAAATTGATTTATTGATAAAATTGTGTCATTTTGGGTCAATATTCTTAAAGTTTGAAAATGTACCACGAAGCAAACTTTTTTAGCAGATGTCCTTGATTACACCAAAATAAACGTCATTTGGCACAAAAGTGGGTGTGACGTTGTTGTAGATAACCGGAACTTCATTATCATCAAACGGTTGTAATGGTAGAATTATGTCAAATTTAATTATAAAATATTTGTTTTGAATTTCTTATTGTTAATTATATCATTGGTATTAATAATCTATTCTTTGCCTTCTTTGTGGTGGAAAAGTGTGAGTTATTATCAAACAGAGCGCAGTATATAATGCACCTATCTTCTGGTTACATCTTGTTTTGGTTGTGATAATAATTGATAATATAGAAAAAAATTTTTACATGACGTACAAGCTTCAACTCGAAGCAATATAAGAAAAAGAGAATACCGGAGCATCCATTCTCAATGGTTCGCGTGTTAATAAATTAACCAGTTATCAAAGTACAAATTATTGTAATAGTGCATACTTTGGACGGACATGAACTAAACAAAATAGCGTGGTAATATTACTATTAAAAACCACATTTATTATCGTATCGAATTCTGATACAAAATTCTTTTAGAAAGTTTATTACATTTCAGATGATACTGGTTGTTATGCTGTCGGTCTAACAGATAGAGTTACTGAAGGAACATGGTTATGGAGTAATGGGATTCCATTGGCTGCTGAAATGATGTCTAATTTCAAGGCAAACAATAAAGACATGTCCTTTTCCGATAACAGGAAAAATGATGCTGACTGTGCATGTCTAAATACTGAAATAGCATCGAACTTATTGTCGGATAAACACTGTGACAAAATCCAACGGTTTATCTGCGAGTTCTAGATGCGATATATAAGCGTAAATTGCAAGATTATCAGTGCAAAAACCTTGACGATATCTACCAGTTAAAACGCTAATTTATGTTCTGTTTAGTTGAACAAATATTCGAGATTTCTAATAAATATTATCTGTTTTCGAAGACAAATAGAAAACAAACTTGATTTTGTTTGCGGGATTTATATTGACTATACTTATATCTGAACGAATCTTGAACCGAAATATTGTTAACTCTTGCAAACATTAGTTTTATTTACAACTTTTAATAAATCTTGCGTATTGAATTTGTAAACTTTAAATATATATATGAGATATATATATTAGCTCTGTTCAACGTTAAATAATGAATGATAATAGTGGTGTAATTAAGGTATCCCTTTATTTAAATACAATGTTGCGTCTGTCAAAAGTTACCATGTTTTACTCAACAACTGTTCATTCATGTGGTATTAAAATTAATTTATAATTTATGTGATGTTGTCTGTGGATTCGACGATGGTAATGAAACTTTTCTTTTAAAATTGTGAGTGAATCTAGATATCAAAAACGTAGGGTGGTCAAGGTAATTTGTTTTGTGATTTGCAGCCATTTTTTGGAGATTTTGTGTAAAAAAAACAACCTCAAAGCGAATTCAGTGCGTCTTTACGTTTTTAATATGTGTATTTGCAGAAACGACAGAAACCACTTATTCTTTTGAACACATAAAGTTGTTTTAATTTATGCTAGCCTAGTTTCGTGTCTTTTTTCATTTTGTTTGTCTTTGAAAATAGTTATTTTGTTTGTTTCACCCTTCTCTTCGTTCCTTTTCTGTATTAAGAGAGAGAGATTGTGTGATTAAATTATGAACATAGTACATTTAAATGCGAGATGCTGCATCCTCGTCTGGTGCTAGATATATATAATGGATAGAGTATCAACAGATTCAACCGGTATCAGAATAATTTTACTTGTAGAATTTTATGCTTGACTACAGCATGCGTATTTGTGAGAAAGTGCCTGAACACCTGATGAACCTGAGTACGCTTTCCTGCAGGTCAGACCATGATCCAACATCACATATAAAAAGAACATAAAACACATACATCTTTTTTAATTTTTTTAATGTAAGCAACTTACTTTCCACTTGCAAATGCCTAAAAAAAACTTTTGGTGCTATTGAGAATATATAACACAAAAACATGTTGAAATTTGATGTGTCATATGTGCAATTCGGGAAAATCATTCCTAATCAATGACACTAGGGGCCAAAAAGTTTGGTGGATAAAAACATAGGCCAAACAGTTGAAAATTAATGATTTTAAAGTTCCAAAATTAAACAACATTTAAACCAACCATTTGTTTCGCCAGTACCAGCTATGACAATTGATAATAAAATATTTTCATTAAACATAAATCTTCCTTCGTATTTGATATTTTGACAATTTTCAAAAAAATTTCCATTACCATCGATAAATCCACGGACAACATTTTTTTAAGTTGTAGATATTTTTATTACTTGTGTTTTAAGTAGAAAACTTAATGTACACAAAACGGATAAGCGTAATCATTATATATATATATATATATATATATATATATATATATATATATATATATATATATATATATATAGCTGTATAGCTGTTGAGTAAAATATTGTATATATAAAAGGAGCTCATTTACAGACGCAACATGGTTTTTAAATAAGAGAATAAGTTGAAACGCTCGATTCATACCTTTAAAACACCACTCAACAATAGTTGAAGACCCAAAATAAAAGTTGTTGATTAATGCGTAATTTTGCATATCTCTTTTTTTTCTTTTGTCTTGATTAGTTTTTTTTATCATAAACTCTTACTGTGTGGTATTCTTGGTTACGTAAGCTTCCAAGTACAAAGTATTTTTATTTAATTTTGTTTTACTTATTTATATTTTATTATTCATTTATTTATTTGTTTTAAATCAGAACAAGTTTAAGATATTTTATTGTTATAGACGATTGAGAGTTTTGGAGGGGGTTATGATCAGTTTCATCTATTTTTTTTAATTAAACTCTGTTTTATTCTTTAAATATCCCCACATATTTACATAAACACAAGTTCATTTAGTCTGTTAGATTGAACTGGTTGTGTTTTCAAGGCGACAAAACACAAATTCCCGATAGTATTTGGTTTTTTATTTTTTTTCTGTTCAATTGTAAATAAGATTTTAATTAATTAACATGCCGTATTGCCTTGAATGTACTTTTAATATTTACAATAAATTGAACATCTCTTGTTGAGCAGTACACTCCAATTTTTCTATGAATGTTATATAACAAGCCGATACTGAATAAACAAATTAATCTTTATTTATCATTATCTTTATTTAATTTTAAAACTTTAGTTCCAATACTTATATCTTTTTACATTTTTGGCAATAATTGTATCGTAGAAGTTTTAATCTGTTTAGATACTTATTTGATATTAAATTATTTAATTTTTCAAATTATTTCGTAACACACAGCAATACAATTGCACTTATTTTTTAATTTGTTTCGCAGCAGAATCCTATTTAAATTTAGCCGTAATTTCACCCCAAGGTACATAGCGATCATTTACTAATCCTTTCATTCTTCAGTATTCACGTTCGTCAATCAGTCGTGATCGGCCTTATATACGGCGATTTTCCAGACTTCTAGAGTTTTGAAATTTTCTTATCACAACGTAAATAGATGACAGGGACTTGTTCAATGTTTGCAAATTTTTCATCATTATGGTAAAGCTGCATGATGGACTATTTCGAAGCTATGGACAGTTATTCTGTTTTCTCCTCTATCATATGTTAAACAACAAAATGTAAACAATATCTGCAGCAGACGATAATATGACGTATGACGTCCCATAACAGGGTCGTGATCTATTTCTCTATAAACTGATTTTCTACGACGTTGTCGGTAAAAATTCAAAAATAACTTTTTACTAAGGTCAGACGAGACCTAATTTTAACGGGCGCCATGTTTTTGTCAACACTTTCGTCCCTCTACTGTACCTTGGTTATTATATTTATAATATTTTAAAGTCATCTAGTTTCAGATATGCAAAATTGGTAGCGATGGGGCTCAAAATGGGAAGATGGCACAACACTAAGTGGCAAAACTGCTAAAAATTATATTTTTGTCAATATATCTTTAAAACTATTAAATTTTTGTATCAGCATTTATTTGAATATTACAGATGTTGATATATGATTCAAGACCATATTTTAAAATTTAAAGGGTAAAGCTGCACAAGAAGACTGAAATTGTTAATTATCTTGAAAACTATAAACATTTTGTATAAGCATGTACTTAGAATTTTGCAGGTTTTGATAATCATGTTGATATATAGTTCAAGGTCATAGATTAAAAGTTCAATGTCATAGCTTCATAGGAAGACTGAAACTGTTAATTTTCGAAAACTATTAACTTTTTGCATAGACATGTATATAAGATTATTGTAGGTAGTGATATGACTATCAAAGGTCATAGTTAAATAAGTATACTAAAATAGTTAATAATTCGGAAATATTCATTTGTACTATAGTTGCTACATGTATATGAGCTACTTATAAATAAAATGCAACTAGACATTTCTGGTTAAGTTTCGTGGCAGTTCTAAACTTGAGATAACTTTCTGTCGTTAAGATATTGTCTTTTGCAATTGCAAACAATTTTGGACATGTCCTCAGGTGAGCGTTAAGGCCCATAGACCTATTATTTTATTTGTAACACTTTACTTAAAATATTTTGACTTCTGATGCTGTATATAAAACGATTTTGCGTTGGTGCTTGTCTGTGACACTTTACTCATCTGAAAAGTGCAATTTTTTTTGTATATTTATTTTAACTAATGCGGTAAATATAATTAAATTTACCCCCTCAACTTGACAAATACTTTTCGATTCTTCTGCAGTTTTTTGTTCTGTGTGTTCTTTCCAACGCGAATTTTTATATCAGGAATACCTGTATCCATACTTGTTCGAACCTGAAGAACAAATACACACATAAATGACGAGTTATTTTTTATAATTTTCATATTCATTTTAAATAAACAAAAATTAGACAAATAAACAAATGAATGAAAACAATAATTAATGAAATTAATAAATAATAAAATAAATAAATAATGAACTAATAAATAACAAAATAAATAAATAATAGAATTTAAAAAAAATAATAAAATAAATATATAATAAATAAATATATAATTAATAAATAAATAAATAGCATGTTTGGGATAACCAGCACAGCAAGTGGCAGTGTATCACTTGATACTCTATTATGATTGTGCAAATGTATATATCCATTGGACATGGAATAATATCAGCTGATTTAAAAAAAAATACGACGTAAGTACAAGTTTTTTTTCGATCAAGTTTCTTTCAACGTAGTTGACCTCGGCTTTTACAACTGAAGGTGAGTAAATGGAAAGTGAATGTACTTCACTGGAGAAATAACAACCATGACCTGCTGACAATTTCAGTAAAGCACATCTCAAATATTTCAAAATTAGCTTACAACTTCTCTCCTGGTAATACTTTACGCCGATTTTCTCCACTGTGTAGACATTGTGGCCGGTTCCAGTGTATTGACAAAAGAATCCATAACAGTTTGATCCAGTTCCATTTGATAAGAAGAAAAAAGTAAAACCAGCTGCCGACTAGGAGGATATTGTGGACTCTATATACTGTGAGCAAGTTGAGATGTTCAAATGAATGCTTTTATGATCCGGATTGTTTAACGTGGAATTTTACAAGTAATTCGCTTGAAGGGACCTTGTCTTAAGGTAATTTTTTGTGTGTGTGTTTTATTTTAGACAACTAAAATGCATTTACGGTTTTTATATTCGAGTTATCTTTCTTACGTCGGTTGCTCGACGCCATATTTTGTAAACAATGCATATCTCTTGTACATTCAGAGGAGAAGATTTTTCAACTACTTATGGGGCCCGAAGGGGACATAACTCCCTTTATTTGTGCAAATCTTAAAGGTATTCATGCAGGTATGATGTTAAATGAGTTTTATTAATTTTGGCCCAGAGGTTTTGGAGAAGATTAAAATATTAAAAGTTTAGGCAAGTCGGACGACGTGAGCTGAAAATCTTTAGGATCGCAATTCAACTACTGTCAGAATCACAATGCTAGTAACAGTGGATCGCTCTCAATATAAAATCTAATAATTTCGAATATTTTTTTTTTCACTTATTTGAGTAAAGTAGTAAGGGGAATTAGGTTTGCACATCTACGATTACCATAGAATAACTCCTTATGTGAAAAAGTTCCCGCTATGCAGAATTAAAAAAAAAAACTATATGACTTACGTATTCCTTTGCACATTCGATTAATCACTAAGGGCATCACTATTTGTGTACATGTAACAAGTTTTGAACAGGTATAATTTAACACCGGTAATATTTTTCTCTTTAAAGAAATATTTTACAGTAATCGTGAAGGCGCATTAGAATTTTCAGTTTGCACTAGACTTGAGTTGAATATAAAAAAGTATATTCACTGTCACCAAGACAGTGATTATTATAGCAGTTAACACATTAGACGGCAATTCTATTAACTATTTTTTGTTAGTAGTGACCATTCGTTTGTTAAACCATCATAATAAAATTGAAAGCGATCGGAATACTAAACTCGTTATCACCTTAACAATAGAAAAAACTTTTGGCGGTGATCCAAATGTCATTGCCATTGTCGTATTTCTTGGATATTAGTTTTTCAATTGCATTTATAACTGAGGTTTTGAATCGATCTGAAAAACATTCACATACTAGAATCTGCTAAGCTGTTTTAAAATCGAAATGGTTAGAGGCGATGTTATCTGTAAGCCGGTGCTTCAGGCCAATCGGTCACCAAGGTCTATACCAATTAAGTATAAACTTTATATTTTCTATTTGCAACACTTTTGTATTTATAGGTTAATATTGAGCTGTGGTATATAAAATACTTTAACATTGGTTATTCTATTATTATTTTTCATTTTTATATTTATTATTTTATTTATTTATTTTATTTTTTGTAACTAAATATTATAACAATTATTGGATTGGTGGATCGAATGCCCTTGAAATAGGGAAATGGTTTTGGAAAAATGGAGAACGAATAAATGTCAACTATGTCTATAAAAAAAACAACCAAATAATATTGACTCATTTGTCAGTGACAGTAGGCGTAATAACGCAGATTGCCTAAGGTATTTAGTAAATATTAGATGGATGGATGATAACTGCATAAGGAACCACTCGTTTACCTGTGAAATATTTCTGATCTAAAGACATTTATTGATTTACAAAATGTCGACATTCATAAAAATGTATAATTCTATAATTTATAATTTTTTTCCTGGCGGTTTTATTTTTGTGTAAATTTAAGAATAACAAGACAAAAATAAATAAATAAAACTTTGACTTTTAAATTTCACCAGCCTTCATCCGAGAAAAAAAAATACAATAATAAATAATAATAAAAATGTATGCGAATATTTAGAATTCAGGAATCTCAAGTAGAAAATTTTATATTTACAGTAATATTTTATTTGAAGTTAGTTAATAAAAGCACAAATCGGACTTATCTTATACATTAAACCAAAGAGCCAAAGACAATGTACTCAAAGAACTTGTTAAACAACCATTGGGTCACAAAGGATTTTATTTATTTTTTCTTTTTGTAAGATGTATTCGTAAGCTATTTTATATTTAATCCTTCAAGACAATGACTGACAAAAGCTCTGTGTTTAATTTTTAAAATAATCGGATGATCTGCAAAATTGGACTTAAATATTCATGGAATTGATTAAGATAATTTTGTTGCTCCTCGAAATATTGTGTTTTAAAATCATATGACAGACAGTTAAAATATGATTGTCCAACGGTTGATGTGTTTAACTTTTCTGGTTAACTTATTCCCCATAAACTTAAAGTGTCAAAAATAGCAATATAGGTATTTACCATTTTCAACAGCTTATTTTTGGCCGTGTTTTATTGAGTTGGAAGAGTTTTATGTCTATCGGCAAATTAAGATAGTGTGATGGGTATTATATACGTGAACAAGTACAAAAGAGGTAAGGGGTAGAAAATTGGTGTTTTACAACCCTGTCCAGATTATTTCATTTGAGATGTACTAAGGTTTGCTCTCTCATGCAAAACATTTCTTAGGTAGATATGGATTTGTATAATTTTTGAACAACTGAATTATTCATTTTTAACTGTTTGACTTGTGTTTCTTCTCTGTATTAACTTTTCAGCTCCTAGTGTCGCTGATAAAGGATGACTCTCTTAAATGTGCACATATAGCACATCAAAATTGAACACGTGTTTTAATAAAATATACATTATGAAGTCATCAAGATTGTAATATCAGTGTTTTTTAACCATTTTTAGAATGGGGCCAGGGCCTGTGCAATTGGGAATATCCGTGTCATTTTGAAACAAATTGGGCGCTTTTTATGCTGCAATAACCCCCTCCCCCCACAAATAAAAAAAAATCAAAATAATCATTAAATGCTCAAATTAGATTTTAAATCAGGGAGAAGTGTTTTCTCCCTCAGCCAAAGTTAGGAAGAAGTTTTTCAAAATAGGAGAAATTTTTGCGCAACGCAATTCACATTGGAATTTCTGTCGTCCTGTCGCGATCATATATTTTATATCTTGTATTACAAAATAGACATTGTAACATGCTGGTACATCTCCAAAAATATGCATGAGGTAATTTAATATAGTGTTTAAAAAAGATGTCCAAAACTTTAATAAAATCCTGTTTTTTGGTAGAAAATCCCCATATTCAAGGCACACTTGAAATTGGAAGCAAAAGTGCTATCTTTAATAATTTGCTTAAGTTTGTCATCAACGGGCTCCTTAATGGTAAAGTTGGCTAATTTTTGGCTCATACTTTTCAGGAGCAAGATCTCATCCTGATTTTGTTTCAAAATGTTATTTATTTTTTATCTTTTATAAATATTTTAAATATTTATATGTTTACGTATTATAAAACAAACATACCATATCACAATCCAAAAAACAAAGTAAAAACTTTGTAAACTTGCAAAATATGTTCTACACGTGAACTTCCATCAAGAAAATGAGGCCGGGTACTCCGGAAGGGTAAGCACCTCCTGTCTAGCTAGCTACACCCGTCACGTGCAAGTCAATTTTGAGAATGAAAGGAACAAAGAACTATGGTAAGTCAAATTTACCCAGTATAATTTGGGATATTGTGACTACATACTTATCAACAATATTGTGATGACGGCCATAAGGGCCCTGATTAGCCTAAGCTTGCAAAAGCCTTGTGTCAAGAATTTAATTGTAAGAAATTTGCTTCGTTGCAGAAAGTCCCCATACTGGGAACAAGCTCTACCGTACCGTATTAATTGTGAAACATATACACCATACGCAGGAGAAACAGGGATATTACTGCAAAGAAACGGAAAGTTGACAATAGAAAAATTGAAGTCATCACGTTTGTCGTATAGTTTCAGATGTAACCTTTCGTGGGTGTCGTAATTGAGGTATAAGTCCAAATATGAAGCAGAACATGGAGAACTTGTGGTGTCTTTTATTTCAAGCTCACTTGGATAGATGACATTCACATATTCTCCAAATTTGTGATTATTTAGAGATAGAACATCATCTATATATCTGTATGTGTAGTTATATGATTTAGCGACAGTCTTTTCTCAAGATTTGACAAGGTTTGAATTTGAACTCTTTTTGAATAACGATTACAGAGGTTAGCAGTTTATAATTAGATTGTGATTTAATTTTTTTCATATGTAAATTTCCATTATACAGATGGAAATATAAATTATATGTGAAAGTAAATTATAAAAATATTGTTTAAAGAATTTTGATAGTTTATTTTTATTAAAAATAAACATATTTTCACAAAATAATTTTTCTCGGTGTACGTAATTTTTAAGGTGTTGTCTTATCTATGAAAAGAGAAGAACCACCTAATATTCCAAAAGTATCATTTTGTTAAACTTTGACCCTGTTGACCTGACTAATGAAATGTGTCGAATTCATATGTCGGTCAAATGGCGGCATTGTAAACAAATCCACCGGTGATGTCTCATTTTAGTATGTTGATACCTCTGTGAAAGTTTATACAGTGATTTGGAAAATCTGTCTTTGATATCACACTGTGATCTTAATCACTTTCAATTTCAATGAAATAAATTACAGGCGCGATCCCATATAAATTTCGCCGAAAATCCATCACAATGAATGCTGTATCAGATGTACACTCGGGCTGTAAAACGTCTTTGATTAACTGCCTATTATCTGAGGCACGTGGAAGAAGTCATTTCTTGAAACGTTAATCCGCTAATTTCTCAAACAATAAGGATAATTAACATGCATCATGACACCTGTATATCAATTGTTGTTGCCAGCAGCCCGACCATCTAGGGTTTTATCGTTAGATAACTTCACACAACAAAGTTCCTGATAATGGGGGCGACTTCAACTTCGCTTTTTCGGAAATATAGGGCGAAGTTTTTTTAAACAGGGCGAAGTTGGGCGATTTTGAGCCCTCATTGATGTATATGAAATAGTAAATTATACTAAAATACAAATCACAATTAAAATGATAAAGTATTTATTTTCTCTTTCAGCACAATAAATTTGATTAATTTACAGCAAGGTTTTTTTGTTTGAATCTGTAAATGATACTTTCGACTTCGTTTGAGATCGCAAGGGGGTAATTTTATTTGTAATTATTTTTAGTCATCGATCTAAATACCAAAAAATTTAATTTTCAATATGATTTGGAATTTACGGTCTACATTTGGGAAATTTCTAGTCTTTTTTGTGATTTGGAATGGGGGTAATTTCGGCCCCAAATTAAGCCAGAAGAAATCACTGAATATGGACGAAAACGGGTACCCCGGAGAAGACAAAAGACCTTTGGAATAAGAACTGAAAAACGTTCGCATACCAGAATGTGCTCAGCAGTATCAAAATCTAGACATCTGTAAAACGAGATTAATTTCATTTTTGGTACAGAACATTCTAAGATTTTTTATTAACGAATTAAGAATAAAAAACCATGTTTATCCTCTTATGTCGTTTTGTCTATTTTTATAATGACAAAAAAGCTAAAAAAAAAAAAAAAAATGAAAAATAGTCACCATAATGAGAACATTGACTAAAAAACTTTCAACGTTGTACCGGCGTTTGGAAATGTCCACTGATGTAGGTTTGTTGCCCTTGGAGGTTTAAAAGTAACATTGCTAATTTCGAAAGATGTCTTTTTATTTTGTTTCTAAACATTGATTAAATGCGAATTCTTTTATATCGGCTGGTACAGCTAGATATTGAACACATTGATACTCGTATTTTTTTCAAATTATAACGCACTGGCTTAGAGTTATGGTGTTTCGTAGTCTATTCATTTATATCAATATAAACAACATTAGGATGGTAGAAGAAACCAAAAACTTTTTGAAAACCCCTGATCGAAGAAAGACGATAGGCACTAGGAAATATCCGAGGAGCTTCGAATTTCATTGGTGAACATTAACCTCTTAAGCGGTTGAGATTAAGTTGAAATTTTCTACCCTTTTGCGACTTAAGCGCCTAAGTGCATATTACGTATTATGCACACGTGATTACACTATTTTAGTTACTGTCTTTAACGTGATAAATCTGAACGGCTCGTTATATACAGACATTCAAAATTACCATTTGTCATCTCTAAGAAACTGAAAACATGAAGGTTGTTATTTAAAATATCATTATGAACGTTAAGAAAATGTTTGAGGAACAATAGTCAAGCACATTATTTCCGTATGGACTATCAACATGCACAAGAATTTTGATGGGCCATTAGCATTATAGACCAAAGTCAATCACAAGCTGTCTGATAGCCCATAATCATGCACAAAAAAAGCATTTTCTCCAAATGTTACTCATTGCTGATGTTTAATGATAGATTAAGCTGAATTATAAACAAAAAAATAGTTTAAATTTAAACAGATTGTAATTAACTGCATACTGTATAGGACGAAATAAAATGCAATAAAATGGCGATTAAATGGTTTACCTTGTAATGTTATTATAAAAATAGCAATTACGAAAGTTATTTCAAATTTTGCAATCAAATGTTACTTGAAATGCATTGCTGCCTCTATATTAAATATAAAATATAGTAGTTTAAATATAACAAATTGAGGGTAAAGCAATTTTGAAAGGTAATTTTCGGGTTTTACGTTTTATCTCAATACCACGCCCATTAATATTTTTAATAGCAATTTCAGAAATTTTCCATTTCATTAAAAAGTCTGTTGATACTAAAATGATTATTGGTCACATTATGCAAGATATATTGTTTGTGATGAATTCTGTTGCATCAAAATTGATCAATATGAAATAAAAATGAATTTAATATTTATTTTCTGAGCGAAATTAATAAAATCGATAATCCCGACAAAAATTTATATTATACGATTACTGCTAAATACAAACATATTTGACAAATACAGGATAAAGAGTATCCATTGTAAACTTAAATAATACACACAAGTATTTACACATGTCGAACGTATATGAATAATAAATATATTTTTGCTATTTTTAGTTCACAATAAAACCAATTACATCTTAAAATAGATCATACGTAACCGTTACATTACCTGATTGGTAATTGTTTTAAAATAAACATTCTAGAACATCTGGTCTTACTTTCTTAGTTCATTTTTGAAAACATCGTTTGGCTTGCTATGTGGTTTCTACTTCATGAAGTTTATTTCTATCGTTGACAACAAGAAAAGCACCGTTGATAGCATAATGGTTTCAGAGTAGTTCCACACTTTCCTGTCTTTTATCACATCTTTAACTTTTATTTGTATCATGTTAATTATTATAAGTGTGTTATATTGCAACATTTAACTACCACAGTCTATATATGAAAGCTATCAAAACAAAGCTCCAAACGTTTATTCTTCAAACATATTCTTTTTTATATTGTTGTTTAAATTTGTTAGGATTTTGTTTCAGAAAAAAAGTGATCCAGATTTCATTATACATAAAAAACTGTTTACCAACGGAAGTAAATCAGCATAAGGAGTTTTAAATTTTCAAAATGACAACAAAATATAACTAACAAGGTATGTTAATTTGTTTTCTTTATTATCTAAAAAGTCTCTCAGATTAACTTTATATTTACATTATAGCATTATTTAAATAATTCTATAGTTTTAAACCATTTCCATAGTAACTAGAAACGTGATAGAATAAAGCACTTAGATAACCAAAAAATTTCAAAAAATAACTTATTTTTCAAAATCAGATTTAATAAACTACTGTTATTTTTTTTACTTCTCATAGCTCAATGTTCTTTTCATTCTTAAATTTGGCTCTGAACGTAAAGGTTGTAGTTTGCTAGACAGAAGGTGCCAACACCTCCGAAGTACCTAGCCTTACTTCCTTGATGAAAGTTCACGTGTATAACTGAACTGGCCAGTTTTCAAAGTTTTTTTTTTTTTGTTTTTTTTATTGTGATTTGGACATGGACTGGTATGTTTGTGTTTTACTATTATTAAATTGTATTTCCATATCTATAAAGTGTCAATGATTAGTTTTGAAGACATTGTTAAACAGTATTTTTCGTTCATTATAAACTACAGTTTTTTTTTTCTTATCACAAAAGAAAGATGAAACCAATTACCACTGGTCGAATTCGAGACTTATGACCTGTAATTTTATCCTACAGATATCTTAAGAATGGAATAACAATATATATATACATAACCTATATTATCTACAAATTTTTATACAATCTACCCTATACCACCACTACTGTCTTCAAACAACATATAACCAGAGAAAGTTGAATACATGTAACCATATAAAAATGACGCTTGGCTCATTAAGACTACCCGTATTTGATCGTCTTGTTGCAGATTTAATATTGCCCTGTTTGTTGCTGTTGCCCAGAACGGTATACTTTCCGCCCACACTGTGAATATCATTTGTCTCCCTTTCATTAGCATTGCAGCAGCCTGGAAATAGAAAAATTCTTAAATGCTCGATTCAGATTTTAAAACGGATTTTAAAACAGCACTGACATTGATTGCAAAACGATATCTATTGATGTCCATTTAAAATGAAATAAAGTATTTTATTGCTTAACAACAGAAACTTATTTAAAGATGATGTTTGTTGGTTGGTTTGTTAATTTTTATTATGTCGCATCAGCATTTGTAGCAAATTGCAACAACATCTATCAATCCCAGAAAATAATCTAAACACGACTTCATGTCGTGCTTGAACATGTGTAAGTGACTGTGATGTGCTTTTGCTTATGAGTTTTTATTCCGACCTTTATAGTGCTACTGCACTCAACCCAGTATCACAGATCACTAAACCTGTTGTATTGGTACCGAACGAATAAGAAAATACCTACAACAAGGAAAAACATTTCCCGCGTGCAGTCGACAGGGGTCGAAAGGGCAGAGGTGCCACGCCTTTGATTAACATGTTACAGGCTAACACCTTTTCCAATTCGTCCCTGTGTCTCATAACTTCTTTAACCAAGAACAATAAACAAAGAAAGAAAAAATGTTTGAGATACCTTACTTGCAATTTTAAAACATCGATAACATTATCAACGGTAGAACATACTATGTAACATAGAAAGAAACGGGGCTTCGTCCAGCAAGTACAAACCATCATTGTGCTTTTTTACCCCCCGTGGATGTAAAACACATACAGATTTTGAGATTTGTCCCATGATTAATGTTAACAATCACGTATAAATGAAAATACATAATTTTGTTGGTTGATATATGAAGATGTAATCAAATAGTACCACAGTACCTCGTTGAAGGTATTAAAAAGAAACTCTTCCTGTTTGTAACCAAGACCAATCAAGTGTCTTAGTTTAGTAAAGATTACAAGTAAAATCGACATGATGCCTACAAGATTTGTCATTCGATGTACAAGAAGAACACCTACCAGGATTGTTCTGTGTAAGTTTCTGCAAATTCGTTTTTGAAGGTAAAGACTTACAACGTCCAATAAAACTTCCTATGATAACATTTTAATAATGGATAAAACTTTTTTTAAAACAATCACCGTAAAAATTAGGACAGAAAGTTTGATACACTGATAAAAAATTGAAATTAAACATAAGTTATTTATATGTTTTAAAAATATGTTGGTGCTTTGAATGTTAATTTTGCTTACGAATGGATGCAGAAAAGTGATAATACAAAACCTAAGTGCAATGTGTATGTATTTGACAATATCAATATAAGCAAAAACATGTTTTAATTAATATTTAACAATGCAGAGATATAAATTAAAGGAAAGATCTAATACTCCCAAGCTATACTTTAAAAACGTTTTGCTCTATATAAAAATTACTTTTAAAAAATTGTTTTATCAAAATCGTCATAGAACAATTTATAAATTATCGTAACTGAAAGGCAATATATGTTTTTTAAAGTTGAATTTCTAAGAGCACTTTCATATCCGGCTTTAAAATTAAGAAACTACTCTTAACAGATTGGAAAAAATAGGAATTGAAAAATTACCAGGTAATCGTTAAAAAAATTTCTTACACCTAATTATCTAAATAAAAATGTTCCAACCATATATGATGGACAAGGTCAAAGTCAAACATTCAATCGACAGATATATGTGAAAATTGTTATGAATCAAAACAAAAAGAATCATAAAAAGTTCTGCTTATTTTGTTATATATTTAATAGCACGTGAATACTAATAAGCAGAATATGTATGTTGATTTTGCAAATCATTAACAAATTAAATTTTTCACTTCCTTTCCAAGCATAAATGTCAAAAAGGTAATATAGCGTCCACCTAAACAACAACAAATAATAATAATTATAATAATACCAACATAATAGCTTTTTACGAATATTTACATTGCTAATGGGTTTCTGTGCATCTGTACAGTCGCACTCTTTTAAGGATATTTCAACTTCCATTAAAAAAAATTTCTGAACTTCTTTTCGTTCTTGAATGTTCAAAATATATTACTTAATCTTGTTTCATAACATTTAACTTTCTAATGCAGCGAAAAATAAAAAGCTTTTTAACAATACAAAAGGAAATCATATTGCGCTGTTCACGTGATACGTTTTTATTTTAACGTAAATGAAATAATTAAAATTGCAATTAAGTGCACAATCATGCTAAATAGTTTCGTTAAGTATATATCATGCTGTTCACCACGTGATTTAACCACTATAACAAGGCATATATGACAAAAAGAAACTAGAATAATTTCTTGACAATTTTATTATTATCGATCAAGAAAAAACTTTTTTATTTTTTTTTTTTTTTAAAAAAAACATATACATGTAAATTTTAATGGAAGAAAAATTACTTGACCAAAAAGCAAAACATTTACATTAGCATTAGTATTGTAGAAGTAGAAATTGTAGTTAGCTGTATTGTTTTTTTTTTTTTTCTTATAATAATAATGATAATAATAATAATAATAATAATACGGCTAAACATAGCTGACACGCAAAATATTTAAACCGTGTGCTGAAGTCAAGATTATTATGTCCTCACGCGAATGCTTTCGCATTCTCACGTTAAAATATTTTCTTGTTCACGCAAAAGTTAATGCGTGCTCACGTAAAACTTTTGTGTGACCACGCAATAACTTATGCGTGCTTATGCAAGTGTTCGCATAAGCCCACGCAAAAACTTTCACGTGAGCACGCGATAACTTTCAAGTGAGCACCGGTAACTTTCAAGTGAGCACCGGTAACTTTCAAGTGAGCACGAGTAACTTTCGCGTTACGAAATATTTTTCCTGTCATCTCTGTGCCACCGTATAATATTATTATTATTTCATCATTATTTATTTGTTTATAATATTTCTTGTGGTGGTGATAGTGGTAATGGTAGGGGTGATAAAAATTAGATTCTGAAGGAGTCTGTGACAAAAATCGATAAAAGCAATCCCTAATTTATTTGGATATATTTATCTACTCAGTCATAATGAAAAGTAGATCCCTTGAGCACAAGTGACCGATCGCCTACAGCATTTTAATGTAAGCGACAAAATAGACAATAAAGAAAGCCTACAGCATTTAATGTTTTCAGAACAGAACCGTATAATAAACTACTTGCAAGGCATGAGCCATTTACACGTAGACACATGTTATTTGTGACTTACAGCTGCACTAGATTACTTATGAAACGTATCGTATATATAGAGAGCGCGAAAGAAAATTAGAATAAAGAAGCCGAGTATTTGGAACTAATCATAATTTAGGATTTTAAATGAGTGTCGAAAATTTTAAAAACCTTTGGAAACAAGACGTACTTTTATTTACGCCATAACACCCACCATTTATAAAATAACAAACTTACCTTTTGTCTTCCTTGAGCAGACACCACAATCGTAAATTCATACGTGCCGTTGTGTGGCGCTGTAAAGATACCAGTTTTGTCATCAAATGCGCCACCTATGTTAGTGACAACTTTATCGAACACCAATGTTTCATCTTGTTTGATTGGTCCATAATTGTTACCCATGCCAACAAAAAATGCCACCTTTTTCTGTTGTATTGGCGCATGCACCGATGATTCTTTACTTAAATGCAACTTACCTACATAAAAGAAAAACAAAACAATATTAAATATTTTGTTATCCATAATTATTATGAATCCTTTTTGATTAGTTTATATTATAAGATATGTACTGATCAAATAGCATGCTTCTCTTTTCTAAGAATCTCTATGGTGAAAAATATCAAAGACTGTCAGAAGAAATTGTCAAAATGCAGTGTAATTGATTTTACACATTATCAATAGCCAATTTTTACTTCATATCAGATCTCACACACACACACACACACACACACACACACACACACACACACACACAAAAGGATTAACCCAGCCTAAAGGTCCATATAACTAATAATAACAACTGTTTAATATAATTACACTTGAAGATTTTTCATGCACTTAGTTTATTAATATCATGGCCTTGTGAGACTGTCTGCTGAGTTTTTTTTTTTTTCAAAATCGGTGGAAAATATCAAATTGTTTAAATGTTTAGTTATTTCACTGCAGAATACTTAAGTTTTTGGCAAAAAAAAAAAATAAAAATAATCAAAAAAAAAAAAAAAAAAAAAAAAAAAAAAGGCGTGTGTAAAATTGTACGAAACAAAAACTGTTTCAAATGTAAATTCTCCTGATTTTTACTTCCTACATTTTATTATAAACAAATTCAGTTAAAATGTTCACAATGGATATTTTGTGTATATGCTATTTACAGTATCGACGGCCACCTTGAAGGTCAGATTGGTATGTTTGGTGTAATCAAATTAAAACTAGTCAACCTAGGAACCTTTCGCACCACCAATTTTGTTCTAATTGATCCTGTGGTTTAACGATGAAATCTAGTTCGATAAACTTACGCGCCTTGACGCCATAAGCTCAGCTGGTTATAACCAGTTAAGCTGAAAGTAATCCCAATTTTCAAAAAGGCGGAATGACAGAAAAAACTTAAACCGAAATACAGTTTTTTGAAATTGCAATCATGGCGTTTCAAGTTCTATTCATTAAAAAGTAAATAATTTTTAACAACATTAATTCTACTCTCAGCATCAATACTTAACCTATTCTGTACTCGTGCTGTTAGAATTTGTTAATTGTTAGTAATATTATCAGGGAAAAGCCAGTGAGTATCACCGATGTTTTAATGAACTGAAAAACATAAAAAGGCTTTTACCGCGTCAATGTAAAAATTATTTGCTTGGCTAGTCTATTCAAGGAGCATGGTAAAAAGAACATATCCAGAATTAGAAATTACATGTTTAATCACAAAACCGAGAAAGAAACTTGTATGTAATGATGTTAACTGTTTGTAAGGCCCAACTAAATCCAGTTAAAATCAATATTTTTTGTTTCTAATTGTACTTTAGGAGACTTGTTGTTTGCGTCATGAACATGTCGTCACTGCGGTTGAGAATGAATGGTTTTGTGAGATTAAGTAATATAAGTAATATGCATTGATGTACAAGATTTAAAATTTATATTTTAAGTTTAAATGTTTAATTAAAAGTATGCTGAAAATGTTATAGGGAAATAACAAAAATACATTTAGACTATTACGTTCTGCATTTTAAGCGCACTTTTAGAAACTCTCTCTCTCTCTCTCTCTCTCTCTCTCTCTCTCTCTCTCTCTCTCTCTCTCTCTCTCTCTCCTCAAATTACATAAAATACGAGAACGAAGGAGAAAAGTAACAAGAATTTTTGTTCGATACTAAATGTAGGAGAAATTTCTTAATTAACCCAAAAAAAAAAAGCAAAAAAAAAAAAAAAAAACAAAAACAAACGTAGAACTTAGATAAAATCAGTAGTCACAAAGCAACTTCTTAAGTTTGAGAAATGAAAAGAAACCAAATGTTTTATGGTCTGCCAAGAACGATCGATGTGAAGCTGTACAAGTGATTTATTTCTATGTTTTCATTTACTAAAAATCCATTACCACGAAAGAACTAACGCTTACATCACACTGGCAACATAACTTGAAGAGAACATATATGTTATACGTAAAAAATGCTTACAAAATTTTCATTTTATATTTTATTAGCTTCCTTTCTTGTTTTGATTTTAGAATTTGATTTGTTTTGTAAATATTAACGATGATTCAATCGAGATCAAGTTCACCATAAAACTTTATGTGTGATAACTCATGTTTGATAAGCTGATAACAGCAAAAAGTATCAATTTTTTTTTACAGATTCACGAAATTACTAAACCAATTTTTTTATTTTTTGAAACTAATACTTGAAAAAATCGTTCAGAAGATAAAAGAAGATTTCTCTAGTGAAATCCATCAATAGTTCAATATGTTCGAGCCAGTTGTACAAATCTGAGGAAGGAATTCTAAGAACAAAAGACATAATTAATTCGTACAGGCTTTCATTTATTATTATTGATTTTATTATTAAAATAATAATAATAATAATAATAATTATTATTATTATTATAATTTTGAAGATCAAGAAAAAATAACGTTTTGACTCGATTGTTTCGTTAAATGCAAGTTTTTCAGGATTGATTTCAATATTTTTTACTCAAATTGAAAGCGAAGTATACTAATTTAGGAATACTATAGCACAGGGGTTGGTATTTTGGTATTTACCAATTTCACTGCAAACACTTGTAATTTTGCATTGAAAATATGATAGAGTTTTTGTAAAACTTAATAAATTCCTCTACTAATTAAAGGATTATTTTGTTTAAGGAAACGATGTAAAAAAAAACAAAAAAAAACTTATATTAGTATAAAAATAATCTGCAAACACTAACTATCTGTTGTTTTATTGGTTTATTGAATTAACGGAGGATAAACTTTTTGTTCGATTATAAAATTGTAGTGTCAGGCATATAACATAAACAAACATAAAACATATGAATATATAAAACTGAAGTTGCTCTATGCTTAGTTAGCTTATATCCACTTAGGTGTCGTCAACTTTAATCAGCAGACTGAAAATTGTCAGTGCTTTCAAAGGTAATTAGTATTTTCTTTAGATGCATGCAATCAGTTTGTATCTGATTTATTTGGTAATACGTATACTGTGCACTACGTTGATCAAAAGGATCTTTTAAGTACAGGAAGATTCATCAAAGTCTTTAATTCATGTTCCATGGTTAATGGATGAGAATATGATATTTAATTTCGATATCAAGTCTTAGAGCCGGACATTTTAAAATATAAAAGTACAAACTGTTTTAAATTTTTCATTGCAACTCAGATAAGTAATTTCTTTTTTTAGATCTCTTATTTCTTACACAACATTGTCATTTCTCCTGTAAATAATCGATTAAATGAGTAGAGTATGTTTTGAATGACATTCAACCAAATTTAAGTATTTTTTTATTTTATTTTATTATATTTTGTTTTGTTTTGTTTTATTTTGTTCTATTTTATTTTATTTTATTATTTTATTTTATTTTATTTTATTTTATTTTATTTTATTTTATTTTATTTATTTTATTTTATTTTATTTTATTTTATTTTATTTTATTTTATTTTATTTTATTATTTTATTTTATTTTATTTTATTTTATTTTATTTTATTTTATTTTATTTTATTTTATTTTATTGTGCTTCACTAAAAAGAAGAATTAAAAAACAGGTAAATTTACCAGACGTGTATACTTGTTCCAAATTTATCGAATTTCCAAATATAAAATAATTTCTTCTTTTGTGTGTGCTCTATTTATGAAAAACATTCTAAAATTTATAACCTTTACAATTATAAATGATTCTAAATATGGATAAAAAAAAAGAAACTTAAATGTTGATTCTTAAGCTGGGAATTCCCTTCTCCCTTTAAGGCTGGCTGGGAATTCCCTTCTCCCTTAAAGGCTGGGAATTCCCTTCTCCCACCGAGGCTTGGAATTCCCTTCTCCCTCTGAGGTTGCAAATTTCTTTCTCTAATTTTCAAAACTAATTACATGTATCTTAGTTGACTATTGCATTATCCTGTTTTTTTTTTCATTAAAAACAAGCGAGGATATTTGCTTTTAATCTCTATTCAAGTCAATTTTTTTTATCATTTATCTATTTATTTAATTGATTAATTATTCTATATTTCCATTTTTATATTCAATTTTCAAACAAGTACACTTGAAAATGATTTATTTTTTTCTAAAGATGTAAAGAGAATATTCAATTTTCATTTATTTTCAGTTTCTAATGCAGGTGTAAAAGACAAATGAGGTAAAACGCAATTTCCAGGTATTTAGTCACACAATTAATGTTTGGTGCTCCAATTATCATACGAAAGAATTCACAAAACGAGTAACTTTATTTATGTAGTATTCTTTTTATCAGGAACTTATTTGTATCAATTATTTTGCCAAGTAATATGACAATTAGGCATTCAATTCCATTATAAAATATAAGTTAAGATATTTTAAAAACAGGCTTGTTTAGGGTGCTCCAATAAACAAATGCTCAGCCGATTCATGTGAGTTTTCAACGTTAAAACATGAAGTGACGTGTCATTAGCATATACTCTAATACTGCTTCCAATGTCAGCAACTATAGTTATTTATATTTATTAAGTTTTCTTTTTATTAGGTACATGTACTTATTTCTTATTTGTATCAATTATTTCGCCAAGTTATATGAGAGTTAGGCATTCAATTTTACTATAAAAATACAAGTTAAGATATTATAAACACGAACTTGTTGGGATGCTCCAATAAACAGAAGGATCTTAGAGTAAAGTAAAGCAAAAAAACCAAAAAAAAAACAAAACCAAAAAAAAAACAAAAAAAAAAAAAAACAATGTAAATGCTTTATCATTTGAAACTGTGTTAAGCCTATGCATAATTAATTATAGTATAGTGTTCTATCGACTTGTAACTATCACATTCGTGGTTCATGTACTATAAAGTTGAAGCAAAAAAGTGGCAAACAAGATTTCTATACTTAGTAAATTAAATGGATGTTTTCACAATAAAAATAAGTGTTTTACAGGTAAAAAATTTTTTAAAAAATCTGCGCCGTAGTTTATGCTTAATTTGCGTGCTCCAATCAGCAGAGGAATCTAAAACTACAGGACGACTCTCTGCATCACTCGTTTTATATATAAAATATAAAAACGTAAAGTTTAGAAAACCCGTGGTATGTCGCCATTCTGTGTCTCTTTATCCAGTTACTTAACGTCGTTTGAAAACGTTTTTCATGTAAATTTTAGTGGTTGATTAAACACTATTCTTGATGCATAAGAAATGACAAAGAAATAAACACTAAACGAAAGTTCTGGAAAATGCTTGATCGATCAGAACTATAGCTTATAATGTATAACTGTTACATGAATGAAAGAACAAATTCTTTAAAAAAAATATTTTCAGCAGAACGTGCCGCAAAAATATCGGCCAAAATGACATTTTTCATTTATTGTTTGGTTAAAGGTACATGGTATGTGTCTTGTACATGTAACAAGTACATGTATGAATTATAAACAATATCTACCTCTAAATAATTTCGAAGATAAGGCCAAAGATTTTAGAAATTTGCTACTTTATTGCTCCTTTATTTCAAACTTCGGCTCTTCACAATTTTGTCGTGTTATTTCGTTTGGACTTTGTAGATCATTTAGGTAAAGAAATTGATGCTGTTTTTATTTTGGGCAAAGAAGGTGTTACGACTGAATTTGTCGAGGCGTCATCAGGTGTATTTATAGGGAAATGAACCCCATGTTATTTTCGCCTAAATCCCAATGCAGATAAAAACTAAAAATGATTCTCGACGGGACTTTATCTTCTTCTTCCCTGGACGATCCTGGTATTGTTGCCTACGATTTGTTTTTCTTTCTTTCTTTCTTTCTTTCTTTCTTTTTATTATTATTATTATTATTTTTTATTTTTTTATTTTATTTTATTATTATTATTATTATTTTTTTTTTTTTTTGATATTTTTTAATTATTAAAAATATAAAAAAGGTTTCAATTTTGGTAACAATTCAGAGTGAAAATAGAATGATTTTAATAGTTCGATATATTTAAAACACTAAATATTACTTACCTGGCGTTCCAGGCACCCCCGGAAGACCCGGGTCCCCTGTATCGCCTTTTACTCCCGGGGTACCGGGTGGTCCTCTTGGGCCTCTGATGGGTAGACGTATAGGAAGGCTTCCTCCATTTTTACAGGTCACTTGTAATTCGCAGGTACCGCTGTCGTCGTCTGACAATGGCTTTTCTTTACGATTTCTACTCCTTCGTTTACCATTGACCGTGCAATGAATTAGCACAACGATTACGATAAACTGAACAAACTGCATTTGTAAGTGGCTAATTAAAATATCTGAAAAATAAACAATAACAATACAAAGATAGGATTTGTTTTGTAATAGAACACTCGATACCCCGAGTCACAGTATTAGTTAAGATAATAGAACACTCGATACCCTGAGTCACAGTATTAGTTAAGATAATAGAACACTCGATACCTTGAGTCACAGTATTAGTTAAGATAATAGAACACTCGATACCCTGAGTCACAGTATTAGTAAAGATAATAGAACACTCGATACCCTGAGTCACAGTATTAGTTAAGATAATAGAACACTCGATACCCTGAGTCACAGTATTAGTAAAGATAATAGAACACTCGATACCCTGAGTCACAGTATTAGTTAAGATAATAGAACACTCGATACCCTGAGTCACAGTATTAGTTAAGATAATAGAACACTCGATACCCTGAGTCACAGTATTAGTAAAGATAATAGAACACTCGATACCCTGAGTCACAGTATTAGTTAAGATAATAGAACACTCGATACCCTGAGTCACAGTATTAGTTAAGATAATAGAACACTCGATACCCTGAGTCACAGTATTAGTAAAGATAATAGAACACTCGATACCCTGAGTCACAGTATTAGTTAAGATAATAGAACCCTCGATACCCTGAGTCACAGTATTAGTAAAGATAATAGAACACTCGATACCCTGAGTCACAGTATTAGTTAAGATAATAGAACCCTCGATACCCTGAGTCACAGTATTAGTTAAGATAATAGAACCCTCGATACCCTGAGTCACAGTATTAGTTAAGATAATAGAACCCTCGATACCCTGAGTCACAGTATTAGTTAAGATAATAGAACACTCGATACCCTGAGTCACAGTATTAGTTAAGATAATAGAACCCTCGATACCCTGAGTCACAGTATTAGTTAAGATAATAGAACACTCGATACCCTGAGTCACAGTATTAGTTAAGATAACAGAACCCTCGATACCCTGAGTCACAGTATTAGTTAAGATAATAGAACACTCGATACCCTGAGTCACAGTATTAGTTAAGATAATAGAACACTCGATACCCTGAGTCACAGTATTAGTTAAGATAATAGAACACTCGATACCCTGAGTCACAGTATTAGTAAAGATAATAGAACACACGATACCCTGAGTCACAGTATTAGTTAAGATAATAGAACCCTCGATACCCTGAGTCACAGTATTAGTTAAGATAATAGAACCCTCGATACCCCGAGTCACAATAGGAGTTGCTAAAAAAAAAACCCATTGAATTCCAGATTTTCAGTGTGTATGGCTCAACAAAAAACACTTATTGCCTGAAATCACATAGAGATTAGCTTTTAAAACAAGAACCCTCGACACCCCGAATCACAGAAGTAGTCGTTTAAAAAAGAACCCTCGAATTCCAGATTTCCAATGGGCATGGCTCAAATCTCGATACACTGAGTCACACTTGGTGTGATTAAAAATTACCCTTTTTGTATTTGTCATATTCCATTTTTTTTTTAAAATTTGTTCATAAAATACATTCAAAACTGGTAATGACATATCGATTTACAAATTATCGCTCAAAAAGTATGTTCGTTGTCCCGAGACATATTAGGTGTGACTTGATAACGAACCCTTTTCTCTAGCTTCAGAAGATGTTGCGCATAAAGACCATTCGTCCCGAGTTACATTAGCTTTAGCCTATTAAGAACTCTCAATTAACTGCGCATGCGCGTTGAACAAATTGCAAAGATACGAATGCGCTTTCACATACAAATTAATTTGACAGTATTTAAGTATGTAGTTTGTAAGTTTTTAGTAGGTTTACCATAAAATCTTTTTTACGTTATGCTTATTTGAAACATGAACCAAAGTTTAAAAATAATATTAAAAAACTGGAAAGACCAAGGGATTCAATAATTTATGGGGTCGGGGCCTCGGTGCCTTGTTGACAACTGTCATCGCCTCGTAAATAGATTATTAAAAAAATAAAAAATAAACAAAATAAATAAAAGAATTAAAAAATCTTGACTAGGGCGTAAAAATATTAATCAACCCCATTCCATTTATTAGTTGCATTGAGAATTAGGGTTTTGATAATACGAAGATTGTGACTCATCAGATGGACATAAACTTGCCGAAGACTGTTAGTTGATTTGTTGATATTGTCACATTGAACATATTGCAAAGATATGATACAACTAGTATAAATGAAATTATTTACTCGTACTATGGCATAAATACGTCACTCACTTCCTTACGATATAAACTCTTTACTTGAACATTTTAGGTAATTCGTTATTGATTAGATCTAATTTGTTTGTGTTTTTTTCCTGTGAGATAGTAAGTCAATAATTACAGTATAAATGGATTGTGGTGACCTTCTTAATTAGAAGGATATACGATAAAGAATCAGTTTGTCTATGATCAGTGATTAATGCCACGTGATTAATGATCAGGTTTATGATTCAATCCTAGAAAATTATTAGTCAAATAGTGTTTTCCTTATTTCGAATTAATTAAACAGTCATGTTTAACTAAAGAAAAGAACCCAAATAGGTAAAAGTTCCTTTTGAACCACCACCCCCTCCCCTCTTCAAAAGGAACTCTTTCTTCTAACTTTTTATTTATTTATTTATTTATTTATTTATTTATTTATTTATTTGTTTTTTTTCTATTTTATTTATTTATTCATTATTTCTGCATTTTACTGAAAACAAATAACTTGATTACAGTATTTGAGCATTTGAGCCTCACGATATCCTGTTACATAGAATAACAGACCATTTTTCAATTAGACATAAAAAAGCTATGGAAGACATAAAATTAATGACAAGGCGAAGTTTTTATACAAACCGGAAGTAGTTAAATGTCCAGTATACATTTGTACATTATACGCTTTCGTCAATACCATCAAACCCTTTTAACGCCCTGGGTTTTATTATTATTTTTTTTTTTCATTTCATTTATTTTATTTATTTATTTATTTATTTTTTTGAAACATGAACAAAAGTTTAAAAACAATGTATTAAAATCTGGAGAGACCAATGAATTCCAAAAATTACGGGTTTGGGCCTTGGTAGATTTGTGATAATTTCTAGGACACATCACCTTGTCAAAAGATAAAGAGACTTGATTAGGGCCTAAAATATTAATCAACTCTTCTCCTCAACCAAGTGCATAGAGGAATTCGTGGATTATAATTATGAAGAAAAGGAAGATTGCGACTTACCAAAGGGACACCTCCAATCAAATAGGAGATGTTTAGCTTTTTCTTTGTTATTGTCACTTTGGTTCTGGTTAAACACTTCCTAATTGTTTAATACCTTGTTTGTTTGCAAATAAATCAACCACTGGTGTTCGACCCAATGGATCAGTTTTATTATTACATGTATTATTATTATTATTATTATTATTATTATTATTATTATTATTATTATTATTATATACCGTTTTTGAATTTAATCATAAAATACATTCAAA